>JAKWJD010001756.1:18841569-19017628 GCA_027705065.1 Solanum peruvianum
CCATCCTAGCCCTAAGACTACACACATGGACGGATGATGTAGGGAGTGACATGCCATAATAGCTCTTACAGAGCACACACGGTTTGACGATATCAGGCGTGGCATTTAATCATAGCCCCTGAGCAGCCCACACAGCCGAACGACATCAGGCATGGCATACCATCGTAGCCATTGGACAACACACATTGTCGGACGACATCAGGATTGGCATCCCATCATCTCCCGTGGAGTGCACACAGACAGATGACGTTGGTTATGGAATTTAATCATAGCACTTGAAAAGGACACACATTCGGATGACGTCACGCGTGGCATGCCATGATGGCCCTTTGACAGCACACATGGTCTGGCGATGTAGGGTGTGGCATGCCACCAATCACCCTTGGACAACACACACGATCGGACGATGTCGGGTGCAGAATGTCATCATAGCCCCTGGAAAACACACACGGTTGGATGATGTCAGGCGTGTCATACCCGAATAGCCCTTGGACTGCATACACGGACGGACAAAGTCGGGTGTGTTATGCCATATTTTCCCTTTGATAGAACACACGGTTGGACAACATCGGGTGTCACATGCAATCATGGCCCTTTTACAGCACACACAGTCAGACGACGTAAGGCTTGGCATGCCGGCGTAACCCATGGACTTTACACACGGTCGAATAACGTCAGGCGTGGCATTACATCATATCCCATAGACAACACATACAGTTAGACGACGTCGGGCGTGGCATGTTATCATTACCTTTGGAAAGAACACATGATCGAATGACATAAATTGTTGCATGCAATAATAACCCTTAGACAACACGGTAGAAGGTCATTAGGCGTGGCATGTCATCATAACTCTTAGACAACAGAAATGGTTGGACGTGGCATGCCATTATCGCCCTTAGACAACACACACTACCGTACGACGTCGGGCGTGGCATGCCATATAATACCTTAGACAAAATGCACGGTCAGACAAAGTCGAGCATGGCATGCCATCATCGCCTTTGACATCAACCACGAATAGACAATGTCAGGCAATGCAAGAACTCATCACTCTTCGATTGTACACACGGTCGGACAACATCGGACGTGACATGAAATCATCTCCCTTGGAGAGCAGACACGGTCACACGACGTCGTCTGTGGCATCCGCGTAGCTGTCTTACATCACACATGATCGAACTAAGTCGGACGTGGAATTACATCATAGCCCTTGAACAGCACACACACTCGTACAAAGTCAGGCATGGCATGTCATTATATCCCTTGGAAAGCACACACGGTCATCAATGTTAGACGTCACATGCCATCCTAGCCCTCATACTGCACATACAGACAGACGATGTCATGTGTGGCATGCCATTATAGCCCTTGGGCAGCACACACGGTCGGACAACATCAGGCGTGGCATGTCGTCATAGCTCTTGGACAACATATATGGCCTCACGACGTCATGCATGGCATGCCATTATAGCCATTGGACAACAAACACTGTCGGAGGACATCGAGCGTGACATGCCATAATCTCTCTTGGACAACACATGTGGACACACGACATAGGGCATAGCATGGCATCATTGCACTTTGGATTGCACACACCGTTTAACAACGTCGGACGTGGCATGCCATCATAACCCTTTGCTACACACAGGAATGACCGATGTTGGGCGTGGCATGCCATCATCTCCATTGGACATCACACGCGGTCGGATGACGTCGAGCGTGGCATGCCATCATCACCCTTTGACAACTAAGACAATATGACGACGTCGAGCATGGAATGCCATCATAGACCTATGACTGCAAACTCGGTCGGACAATGTTGGGTGTTGCATACCATTATGGCCCTTGGACAGCGCACTCGGTCGGACGACATCGGGCGTGGCATGCCATCATGTCCCTTGTATAGCACACTTTGTACGATGACATCGGGCATAGAATGCCATAATACTTGGAAAACACACCCGGTCGGTCAACGTCTAGCTTGGCATGCCATCATTTCTCCAATAAAGCACACACGGTAAGATGACGTTAGGCGTCGCATGCCACCATGTCTCATTGAAATCACACACGGTTGGACGACGTTGGGAGTGGTTTCCAATCATAGCCCTTGGACAACACACACGGCCGAATGATGTCGGGCGTGGCATGCCATCATCGATCTTTCACACCACACGTTCGGATGACGTCAGGCTTGGCATGCCCGCATAACCCTTGGACTTTACACACACTCAGATGATGTCGGGCATGGCATACCATCATAGCCCTTAGACAGCACATACGGTTGGACTATGTCGAGCGTGGCATGTTATTATAACCATTGGACAACACACACAATAGGACAATGTCAATCGTTGCATGCAATCATAGCCCTTGGACAATACGATCGAATGACATTGGACGTAGCATGCCATCATAACTCTTGGACAACAGAAATGATCGAACGACGTTAGACATGGCACCATTATCTCCCTTAGAAAGCACACACGGCTGGACGACGTCGGGCATCACATTCCATTAAATACCTTGGACAACATGCGCTGTCAGACTAAGTCGAGCGTGGCATGGCATCATCACTTTTGACTTCACAAATGTATGGACTACGTTGGGCATGGCAATACATCATCGCTCTTTGATACTACACACGGTCAGACGACGGCGGGAGTGACATGACATCATTTTCCTTGGACACCACACACGGTTGGACGACATCGTGCGCACGTGGTGTAGCCCTTTGACATCACACATGATCGAAAGAAATCGAGTGTGGAATGCCATCATAGTACTTAGACAACACATACAATCATACGACGTCAGGCGTGGCTTGTCATCATCGCCCTTGGGAAGCAAACAAGGTCGATCAACGTCAGCCGTGGCATGCCATCCTAGCCTTTTGAATGCACACACGGACAGACTATGTCAAGCGTGGCATGCCATTATAGCCCTTGGACAGCACACCTAGTCGAACGACATTAGGCGTGGCATGTCAACAAAGCTATAAGGAAGCACACATGGCCGAACAACGTCAAGCATGGCATGCCATCATAGCCATTGGACATCACACACGAACGGACAATATTGAGCATGACATGTCATCATCGTCATTGGATTGCACACACGATTGAACAATGTCGGACGTGGCATGCCATCATCGCCATTGGACTGCACACACGAATAGACGATGTTGGGCGTGGCATGCCATCATCTCCCTTAGACTGTACACAAAATTAAATGAAGTAGGACGTGGAATGCAATCATGGCTCTTGGACAACGCAAACGGTCATAAGACATCAGGTGTGGTATGCCATTATCGCTATTGGGCATCACACATGGTCGGACTACATCGAGCGTGGAATTCCATCATCTCCCTTGGACAACACAGACGGTCAGATGACGTTGAGCATGGAATGCCATCATTGCCCTATGACATGACACTCTATTGGACGATTTCGGGCGTGGCATGCCATCATTTCCCTTAGACAACACACTCGGCGGGATGAAATCGGCGTGGAATACATTCATGGCCCTTGGATATCACATAATATTGGATGACGTCGGGTATGGCATGCAATAATACTTAGACAACACACACGGTTGGTCATTATCTAGCTTGGCATGTCGTCATCACTCCTGAAAAGCACGGTCAAATGACGTCAGGCTTCACATACCACTATGTCTCTTTGACATCACACACGGTTGAACGACGTAAGGAGTCCGTTCCCATCATAGCTCTTGGACATCACACTCGATCAGAAGACATCTGGTGTGGCTTCCCATCATGTACCGTGGACAACACTCACAGTTCGATGACGTCAGGCATGGAATGGAATCATGGACCTTTGCATCACACACGATTGGACGACGTCGGGCGTGGCATGACATCATCGCACTTGGACTTCAAGAAAGCCATATTAATCAACCAAACATGCTTACTTTTTTAACAAGTAATACTTATTCTTACATACTTGAAACCTTGATTAACTACAACCCTAACATAAAGGAATAATATCACAAGAATTAATAAGAGTCAATCATATCATAACAAGCAAGACAACTACTCACAAGTTCTTATAAAGTCAACAAGTGAAATAAAAGAAAGCCCCATAACCTTACTCAATCAAGTATACTCAACAAGAAAATATGACCAATGTCCAACTCTACATATCATGGGATTTAGGTTTACATTTAATCATATATTAACATTATAACTCAATGCATATTCATAAATAAACTAATCAACATATAGTATCAATAATGTGTCGTGGTCATCATATACACATCATATATAATCATAACATAAAAATATATAAGAACCTCCTCCTAAGATTACCCTAAAGGCTAACTAGGGCAATATTTAGGTAGAGTCTCATACCCCTACCTACACTAAGCTAGACCCCTTAGATTATCCAAGTTAGAGTTCAAATCCTTTAATTCGTTTTACATTTTGGGAACATTTTGACCTAACCGACATAGACCACATGAGCTTGTGTGGAATCCAGTTTCATAAAGCCCTACACCAAAAGAAGGCGGACAACATGCCAAGGTAGTACCAAAACATGAAACCTAGAAACTACGTGGATACACTAGCTAGTATTCCTATGGGGGCAACATAGTTCAAGAACTAGGAGATTTAGTTTGGACCCTCTTTATGCGCCATGCATTATAGTCTCCAATGTCGAGAGTAATGTAGTGTTCCTACCTTCCCTATGTGGGAAGGGACACTCCTCAATCTAGTTCACTCCGTGCTAAGATAGAGTCCCTTTTTGAAATGTTTTTAAGCCTTTAATTATCAATAATAGCTTAATTTAGGTCATACGGTATACCCCTTGTATAATCATAATCAACAATAGCTCAATAGGAATTGTATGAGTTTAAGTCCTTTCATCACGATTTATATAAGTGAGGTTAACACATTTCCATTTCATAGGATATCAAGGCACATTATTAGTTTTCACCAACCTTATATCACATACACCTTAATCATCCTCACAATATATTCAAGATTTTTCAATTCAACATCATACAACCCTATAATCCTAGTATAAGTCATACTCCAATGTAATATCATGACTTAACAAAAATTAATCACAATTAGAAACAAAGATAGAGATTCTAAGACTTACAAAGTCTTCCTCATAGTCTATCATCAAGGTCTTTCCATCCACCCATAATAACTAAACCAAACATGTGGAGTAACATCATCACCCTATGATAACCAATAGAATAACAAGGCAAATTGCATCTCTATAACACAATTCAACTCTAGATCAGAACTTGAGACATGATACATAGGCTAATTTAACCTTCACAATTCCTAACCTAAACCACATATTAAGAACTAGAATGATATACCTATAATTCATCTTAATTTAATCATAATAACACCATAATATAGTAATCAAATCAACAACCAACACAATTAAATGATAACAATACAATATAGGTCAATATCACTACATAGGGTTAGAGATGAAGGATCATATTCTTCAAATAAGACCAAACCATCAACAGTTTCCATAAAAAAGTTGAATTACAAGTTAATCTACTCAATATAACCCTAAGAAATCATTTACAATTTAATCCATAACTTCAATTTTGTAATTGAATGAAACACATAAAAAAATTCAACTTTTGAAATCTATTTTGAAGGAACCCTTTGAGGAAAGAGTCTCAAAGAGTAATAGACTCATACCTTAACGTTTGTCAAAAAATTTGATGGTGAATTAGTTCATTTATATCCCCCAAACCCTAATTCTTGCTAGTCTTCAATGTTAAGTTCATGAAGAGAGAGAAATAAGAGAGAAGGAAGAGAGTTCATTTCAGAGTTGTCTTTAGTTAATTAGGGTTGGGAATATTTATATTGGGCCATAAAAAAACTTAATTATAATCACTTAAACCCTAATCAAACCACCTAACCCCCTATCTAATTAAATGATACCATTTTAATTTAGGCCCAAAACTAGACCCTCACAGATGAAACCCCTTCCGTCCTGCACTCTGTCGTCTTGGACAAAGACTGTACAAGCGAGGGGGTTCCTCCAATTGTCTATGTGTGGGACAACGGTGCAATCGATGCCCTTTCGATCCACATACGGACCGTAGCTTGCAAGTTTATACTACGTCGGTGAGTTCAAAGGCTGTGCAGGTGGAGGGGCCTTCTCTACAACCCTAAGTGTTGTATGACGGTGGAATAGACGCCCGTTCAATTCAAACACGGGCCGTTTTCTTGCCCGTCGATGCATACTACAAGTCAATGTTGCATCAAATTACAAGGGTCCTTCTGAAGACCCTTAGTTGGTCATTGGGGAGTCGTGTCCGGACGTTTCACCCATAAACAACTCAAACACCTATTATCTATTTTTCCATAATTCTTTGTACATTTCCGACTCCTAAAAGTTAGTCAAATAGTCTAAGGCACACTAACATCCCTTTGAACTAACTTCCAGAACGTTCTTGGATGTAGTTGTTCTTTAATCTCCTAAATGACCTATATTCATAAAAATTTGACTTGGAAGCGGTGCTTAGACTTGATGACACCAATGTTAGGGTTTACAATGTCTCTCTGATTTTCAAGGTGGTACATTATCCCCCCCCTTAGGAACATTCGTCACCGAATGACACAAAAACTCGTTTGAAGGAAGGAATAGAATCAAGACTAGCATCCCAATCAATCAACAATATCAAATAAACATAAATCATATCATTGAAACAAGGCAAATATAAAAACTCATATTACCACAGATAAGGCTCAAAACACTTCATCATGAGGCATTTCCTTGTCTAAAACACTTATGAGATCAACATACATAACATGAGTCAATTAGCACAAAATTCAAATTAACAACATGCTACTTATCAATTCATAAAGACCCACCATATCAAAATGCACAACATAACTCAAAACAAGCAAAAAGAAAAATTTCAAGTTTTTAAGTGAAAATCTACAGTAACTTCACTGTATGTTTTTCAAAACTAAATAATGTGAAAAACTTCACCCAAAAATCAAGCAACTTCAATTTATAGTTATATTTATACTATTAAAAAGAATAACTAACCTTAATTCTAGAAAAGATGAGGGCATTGGGACTTTATGTCGGCCTCGGCCTCCGATGTTGCACTATCAACTAGATGATCTTCCATAACACCTTTATAGAAACCAAGTCTTTATTCCTCAACGTCTTGAATTTCCTATCAAGAATTTGAATCGGAACTTCCTCACAAGAGAAGTTATCATTGACACCAAGACCCTATATAGGAAGAATGGATTCATGATCCCGATACACTTTTTTCAATATTTAAACTAGAAAAACCGGATGAACCAAAGCCAATTCATTAGGAGGTTTCAATTCACAGGCAACCTTACCAACCCTTTGCATGATTTCATAGGACCCACATAACGAGGACTCCATTTCCCCTCCTTGAAAAATATAACAACCCCTTTCATCGATGAAATTTTTAAATACACCTTATCACCTTGTTCAAACTCCATATCCCTTCTACTATTATAAACATAAGATTTTTGTCTACGGTAGGCAATTTCCAACCGGTTCCTTATCATATTGAACCATCTGCAATGTCTTATAAATTAAATCAGGATAAAAAACCGATGAATCACCCACTTCAAACCATCTAATAGGAGACCTACACCTCCTACCATAGAAGGCTTCGTTGGGAGCTATGGAAATGGATGAATGACAACTATTGTTGTAGGCAAATCCACCAAAGGTATGTTTATCCCAATTCCCTTTAAATTCAATGATGCACGCCTTAAGCATATCTTCAAGAATTTGTATCGTACTCTCCACTTGACCACCTGTTTAGGGATGAAAAGTGGTGATCAACTTCACCATAGTGCCCAATACTTTTTGGAACGACCTCCAAAATCTACATGTGTATTATGCACCCTGATCCGATATTGATGGATAACAGAATGCCATGGCGGCACGTAATATACTCTAGGAAGATTCTTGCATAATCCTTTGCCAAATATGTAGACTTAACGGGAGTAAAGTGAGCGGACTTAGTCAATCGATCCAAAACCACCCATGTGGAATCATATAACTTTTGAGTTCTAGGTAAACCTACTACAAAGTCCATATTGATGTCTTCCCTCTTCCAAGTAGGAATTTATATATCTTTTAGTAAGCTACCCGGCTTATGGTGTTCGGCCATTACTTGTTGGCGAATCGGACACTTAGCAACAAAGTTGGCTATATCCCTTTTTAGACCTTCCCACGAATATCTCTCTCTTAGGTCATGGTATATTTTTGTTGACCCTAGATGAATTGAGTAGTGGGACCCATGCATTTCCTCTAGGATCCGATCCCTCAACCCATCCACATCGGTAACACATAATATCCCTTGGTACATTAATACACCATCCCCCCCCCTTAGGACAATGATTCATTCAACTTGCCGAGAACCGATTCTCTTAATTCCATTAAGGCTAAATCAAGGTGTTTTTTGGACTTCACCTCAACCACTAGAGATGACTCGGATTTTGATAAACTATAGCACCCCCATTTGGAGAACTCTCAAACCTCACCCCCAACCTAGCCAACCTATGTATTTCCCTTGCTAGGTCCTTCTTGTGTTCGTCAAGATATGATACACTATCCATTGTCATACGACTTAGGGAATCCGTTGTTACATTAGTGTTGCCGGGGTGATAAAGGACACTCAAATCATAATCTTTCAACAACTCTAGGTACCTTCTTTGTCAGAGATTCAAATCCTTTTGGGTAAACACATATTGGAGACTCTAATGTTTGGTTTAAACATCAAAATAAAACACATACAAGTAATGCCTCAAAATTTTCAAAGCAAACACCACGGCCGCTAATTCAAGGTCGCGAGTTGTGTAATTTCTCAAAGGTACCTTTAGTTGTCTAGAGGCATGGTCTATCACCATCCCGTGTTGCATAAGCACACACCCCAAACCCACTAGGGATGTATCAAAATACACTACAAAAACCTTTGTGCCCTCCGGTAAGGTCAACAACGTAGAGGAAGTATGCCTATCTTCCAACAATTGGAAACTTTTATCACATGCCTTCAACCATTCAAACTTATTATTGTTTTTAGTCAAAGTGGTAAAAGGACACGCAATGGACAAAAAACTATCCACGAACCTCCGAGAGTAACCCTGTACACCTAAAAGAACTCCTAATGTCGATCGGAGTCAATGGTTTACGCCAGTTTTTCACCGCTTCCGATTTCCTTTGGTGTACCTCAACTCCATCACTAGAGATGATGTGCCCAAGAAAATTCACTGACCTCAACTAAAAACTTACACTTACTATAGTTGGCATACAATTGATGTTCTTTAAGTGTTTGCAATACTACCCTGAAAGAACCCATCTGATCATTCTCATTATTTAAATATACCAAGATATCGTTAATGAAGACAATGACAAATGAATCTAGGTAATTTCAAAAATACTCTATTCATTAGGTCCATAAACGGTGCCGGTGCATTAGTGAGACCAAAAGACCTGACCAAGACCTCATAGTTCCCATACCAAACCTGAAAGGCGGTCTTTGGTATATCCTCACCTCTAACCCTAAGTTGGTGATACCCCGATCTCAAATGAATTTTTGAAAAGTAACTCTCCCCTTGGACATTATCAAACAAGTCGTCCATCCGAGGAAAACGGTACTTATTCATTAAAAAAATCGCAGCACCCAATTGAGAAATACTAGGCCTTTTAAAACCCTTATCAAGTGAATCCTTTAGTTGAGCCTTCAACGCCATCAACTTAGCCGAAGCCATATTTTATGGATTAATTGATATGGGATTTGTATCCGGTAGCAAATCAAAGTTAAAGTCAAATTCTCGTTCGAGAGGAATACCGGGATGGTCATTGGGGAATAACTCCGGAAATTGACATACTACAGTTGCCTACTCGATGGGAGGAACTTCGTAGTCTAGATCTTGTAGTCTTACTAAATGATAAAGACAACCTTTTGAGATCATTTTGCATGCTTTTAGACTAGAAATATACGACCTCAAGGAATAGAATTTCTCCCATTCCACTCAATACATGCAAAAAATCCATACCCTATATAATATCAAAATCAATAATATCGAGTTCTACTCTATCAATATAGACAACTCTATTGGGAAAAATTATTGGACGATTTCTATACAACCTTTTTAAAACAACCGACTCACCTACCGCATTAGACACTATAAAAGGTTTACGCAAAATATCGGTTAAAATATCAAACTTTTTAACTACTATAGGCGTAACAAATGATAAAGTAGTACCGGGATCAACTAAGGCATATACATCAAGAGATAAAACTTTAAACATACCGGTCACCACATCGGGAGAGGTCTCTTGCTAACCCCTAGAGCGGAGAGCATAAAAGCGGTTCTTCTTTGGAGCATAACTAGAACCACTTGCTTGATCTTGACCATTACCCTTGTATTGACTCTTCATATTTGGGAAATCTCTAATCTTGTGACCGCTCTTACCACAATTAAAGCAATTATTTGTTCCCTTAAGGCAATCACCATAGTGATTTTTCCCACACTTTCCACAAGTTGTCTTCCCATTTAGTGAATTACTACATTTTCCCTTCTTGAAGTTAGGGTTAGACGCCCTTTCACCATTAGCTCTTGGTAATTTTGAAGGGACTTGATTAGAAACCCGCTTCTTGAATCTAGTCTTGTCTTGTATCTCAAGCCTATTCTTTGAAGAACATCCATCAGATGACCTTGTTCTCTTGCATCTGTACTTTTTCGTTAGTCCTTGCCTCCTCAAACCTTCTTGCATAGACCATAAGACAGGAAATGTTCATGTTTTCATGTAGGATGGAAGATTGGCACTCCTCTTGTTATTCCTCCGACATCCCCATCACAAAACAACTCATTTGGTCTCTAGTATAGGAGACCAAACAAAAAGCATATTTGGACAACTTAATGAATTCCAAATAGTATTGATGGACACTATTTCTTACTTGGGGAAGATTGATGAACTCAGTCACTTTTTTTCTCCCTCATATCCCTAGGGAAAAACCAATCTAGAAAAGCCAACTTAAAGATCTCCGAAGTCACCGGACCTCCCCTCAATGGCGTATTATCCCTCCATTGAACATACCAAGTTTGAGCCACATCGCTGAGATGGTATGTTGCCAACTCGACTTTCTCACTTGAAGATACCCCCATAGCATAAAGTATATTGTAGACCTCATCGATGAATTCTTGGGGGTATTTATCAACCTTTGAGCCATTGAATATCGGAGGGTTCATTCTAGTGAAGTCCCTTAGACTGGATGCCATAATAGTGACTTGTTGATGAGGACAAGAACCAATCTTCTAATTGGCTTGGGCCATCGTATCTTGGGCTTCAACCATCGCGGCTTGTGCATGAGTAGTAATGGCTTGTTCCATTTGAGGAAGAATATCCCTCATCCTAGCCTCCGTCATATGTGGAGGGTTAGCCAGGGCTTTCTCCATATTTTCATCTTCTTCAAGTGGAGGAACTTGCTCATCATGGCGGGAGCTCCTGCATTAGCATCTTCCTCCTCAATTATTCAAGCCGCATTCCTTCGACTGTTCATGCTACCTATAAGCACAACAATAGGATTAGATGCAAAAGATCACCATAAGTATACTCCATTTCAACGATATAAGATTACCAAGAAAGAAGGTGATTCCTACGCATCATATAGGTTTCTACTCATAAGTGTGGCGCGCTTCACAATTATAAATACAAAACTACATAGATATGGTAGAGAGAGAGACATAACTAAATGATATTCAACCCATGCTCACATACCAAGTTTGTCACATTCGGGTTTACCCCCTAGACGTTACCGGCGTCTTCATACTTTTTAAGGACTAATATTAGCCTCTTAGTCTCATGTCATTACATTTATATGTTGAAAAATGCATAAAAATTTAGAACTCTCATTATCACTACTTGGAGGTTTGCATAGACCTCTACATACACATAATATATATTCATATCGAGTATACATACACCCTTCCTATGGGAAGGTTACATAGCCTTCTAATTTTATTGCACATACATATACGTAAAATATAGAAATAGTCTCAATGGTTGTCTCATCTCATACAATCTAAATAAGTATTACAATATGGGCATAGCCCTTACATCAATCTAAAAAGACCATGTATAGGTCATACGAAAGTACAATACTCAATTAAAAAGCAAAGGAATGAAAGATTTAATAAGCTAATAAAAAATTTCGTAAGCTAGAGGATGGCATTGCCCTCGAAAGTTGAGGACCTACCCCACTTGGGTGAAAGAAAGAATCCAAGCCTTCAACAATGTCGCCTTCCTAACTCTTGAACAACTGGAACCTAAAATGTTTGGGAAAAGGGAAGAAAATGGGGTTAGTACTCCACATGTACTACTTATGGGATTCCATTTATAAAAGCAAAACATAGTAAAAGGGTCTTTTTGTCAACACATGCCAAATTACCCCTTTAGGGGCCTAATGCAAATTCAAGTAAGCTATATCAATTAACAAAACCTGCTTACTATTTCAACAAGTAATACTTATCCTAACATACTTAAAACCATGAATTACTACAACCCTAACATCAAGGAATAATATCACAAGATTGAATAAGAGTCAATCATAGAATAACAAGCAAGAAAACTACTCAAAAGTCCTTATCAAGTCAACAAGTGCAATGACCAAGCAAAGCCCAAAACCTTACTCAATCAAGTATCCTCAACAATATAAACATGACGAATGTCCAACTTTACATATCATGTCATTTAGGTTTACATTTCATCATATATTAACATTATAACCCATGGCATATTCATATATGGACTAATAAACATATAGAATCAACAATGTGCCATGGTCATAATATATACATCATATATTATCATAAAATACACATATATAAGAACCTCCTCCTATGACTCCCCTCAAGTCTAACTAGTGAAATGTGTAGGTAGAGTCCAATACCCTTACCTAGACTGAGCTAGTTTTTTACGTTATCCCTGTTAGAGTTGAAATCCTTTAATTAGTTTTAACTTTTGGGAACATCTTTCCCTAACCGAGATAGACCACATGAGCTAGTGTGGAATCTAGTGTCATAAAACCCTACACATAAAGAAGGCGGACTACTTGCAAAGGTAATACCAAATTATGAAACATAGAAACTACGTGGATCCACTAGCTAGTTCAAGAACTAGGATATTAATTTGATAACCTCTTTATGCACCATGCATTATGCTCTCCAATCTCGAGAGTAATGTTGTGTTCCTACGTTCTCTATGTTGGAAGGGACACTCCTCAATATAGTTCACTCGGTGCTAAGCTAGTGTCCCTTTTTGAAATGTCTTTAAGCCTTTAATTATCAATCATAGCTTAATTTTTCCCAAAGATTCTACCCCTTATAAAATAATCCTCATCAATAGCTCAATAAGAATTGTATGAGTATAAGTCCTTTCATCACAATTCATATCAATGAGGTTAACACATTAAAATTTCATAGGATATCAAGGCACATTATTAGTTTTCACCATCCTTATATCACAGCCACCTTAATCATCCTCACAACATAGTAAAGACAATTAAATTCACCATCATACCACCCTATAATCCTAGTATAAGGCATACTCCTATGTAATATGATTACTTAACAATAATTAATCACAATTGGAAAGAGAGATAGAGATTCTAAGACATACCAAGTCTTCCTCATAGTGTATCATCAAGGTCTTACCATTAAACCATAACTCAACCCAACTTCGGTAGTAAAATCATTACACAATGATAACCAATAGAATATCAACGTCAATTGCATCTCTATAACACAAATCAACTCTAGATCGCAACTTGAGACAATACACATAGGCTAATTTCACTGTTATAATTCACAACCTAAACAATATATCAAGAACTAGAATGATAGGTTTATAATTCATCTTTATATAATCATAATAACAACATAAGATAGTAATAAAATCAATAACCAAGTCAATTTAATGAATAGAATACAATATTGGTCAAGATCCCTCCCTAGGGTTAAGGATGGAGGATCATATTCTTCAATTTAGATCAAACCATACAAAATTTCCATAAAAAAGTTGAATAACATATTAATACACTAAATATAACCCTATAAAATCATTAAGAATTCAATCCATAACATCTATTTCGTTATAGAATGGAACTGATAAGAAAATCAAATTTTGAAATATATTTTGAAGGAAACTTTTGAGGAAAGAGTTTCAAAGGTGAAAAGAACCATAACCTTAACATTTTTGAAAATTTGGATGGTTAATTCGTACGTTTCAAGCCCCCAAACCCTAATCCTTGCTAGTCTTGAATGGTGAGTTCATGTAGAGAGAGAAATAAAAGAGAAGGAAGAGAGTTTATTAGAGAGTTGTGTTTCATTTAATAAGGGTTGGGAGTATTTATATTGGGTCTTGATTAAATTAATTAGACTCCCTTAAATCCTAATTAAACTACGTAACAACCTAATTAATTAAATGACACCAACTTAAATAGGTAGAAAACTCGACCCTCACATACGAAACCCGATAGATGGGCCGTCTGTGAGTCGAAGGACATCCCCCCTCTATCCTGCACTCTTTGTCTTGGTTAGAGACTGTGTAGGCTAGGGTCTTCCTCCAATATTCTAAGTGTGGAACGATGATGGCATCGACGCCCCTCGATCACCACAAAGACAGTAGCGTGCACCTCTATACTGCGTCGATGAGTTCAGAGGTTGTGCGGGTGAAGGTTACTTCTCCAGAACCCTAAATGTGTGATAATTGTGGCATGGATCCTCGTCGATCCATACACAAGCTGTCTTCTGTCTCATCGATGCACTCTTCCAGGCAATGTTGCATCAAACTACAAGGGTCTTCCTCTAGTCCCTTGATTGGTCCTTGGGGAGACATACCCTGACCTTTTAACCATGAAACAACTCAAAGACCTATTAGCTACCTTTCAACCAATATTCGTACAATTCAAACTCCTAAAAGTTATTCAAATAGGCAAAGGCACACTAACATCCCTTTGAACCAATTTCCCAAACGTCATGGACGTTCTTTGACGTTTTGGTTATTAAACCTTCTAAATAACCTATATTCATTAAAAAGGGACTTAGAAATAGTACTTAGACTTTATGACACCTATGTTAGGCTTTAGAATATCTCTTGGATTTTCAAGGTGTTACTGTAAGCAACTCTATTCCCTTTATTTTCATGTGGTTTATACTTCAATCGTATTGTTATAGGTATGGTCCACTTATGGTGGCGGTGATATGTGTTTTACTAGGAATGGACTTGTCCTTGTCGGCGTTACTTTATGCAACATGATGATCATGGCCTTTTCGGCATTACTTGAAGTATTCTGGATATTGTAGTTGATTATGTGAAGTATAATTATATCTATCTACAAGTTAAGTAATTGTTAAACTATATGTGTTCTATTGATGTTATGTAGGTGATCATGTTAGACTGTGACTTTGAATTTGTGTGTATAGTCTTGGGGTTGAGTTTTGGTTATTCCTACTTCACTATATGAGTCTATAATGGGTATTTTGATGATTTTTTAGGAAGGTATAGGGTGCTGTAATGGTAGTAAGGTTCATCCTTACTATTTTAAGAATGATATTCTATATGTGAAAAGGTAAATAATTTAGTGTCTTGTTTGGTAGACTTGTGACCCTTACTTTATCTATTGACTTGGTAAGCTTAGTGCACCCTTGTCACATATAAATGAAAGATATGTGAGAATTTAGAGGATGTTAAGAAGGTCATGTATGTGGTAAAGGTTAGGTTATGAATGTTGAATTCAAGAGCCATAATTGTATCCTTCATGCAAGGGAATGGTATACTTAAGGTTAATTGACTGGAATTACATCGTATTAATCCTTAGGAAAGTCATGATTAGCTATATTAGTCGCCATTGCAAGGGAGCCCTAGTGGACATCATTGGTAAGGTGCATGTGATTGGGTAATGGACTAGATAAGGACCTATTCATTTGATCCTTTAATGTCAGCTACTCTAGGAGAACCAAGACTAGCGCCGAGTGATTATGTTACTAGAAGTGGTTGTACTTGATAATGAGACTAGATTATAATATAACTATTTAAGAATGATACTAGAGTGCATAAAATACCTTCATATTCATTAACCATGTTCCTACATGGGATGTGTCTTAATTATACCCTTAGAAAGTATAACACCCTCATCGGAGTAGGTTAAAACTTTAGATTCAATGTCTATCTATCATGGTCTATGTTGGTTATTGCCTATTCTCACCATGTGGGATAGTTACTAGGACTAGACAAGTTCTATGAAGATTAGGTGGTGGTATGGGATTCTATCTAGACATTGCACCATAAGCTTTGAAGGTGTTAGTTGGAGTCCCTAGGTCTTGTCCAAGACCATTATTTGAGTGACCTTTATTTGATGTATGATGTCTTAATGAACTAAATAAACTAAAAATGTAATGACTTAAGCTAAGTTAGAAAGTATGTTACTGAAATAAGTTCTTTTCTAGAGTGGTTAAGGGTTGTTTAGTTAAGGTAAGAAGGGGCCATAGGAATGGTAACTTCGTATGTTACCTAGATGAGTCTGGAGAATGACTCTTGTTAGGAAGATGTTGATCTTGTGGACATGATCCGAACATAGGAAGTTTAAAGAATTATTTAGGTAGTCTTGAAGAGGTCAATCATGTATGTTATCTTATTCATCTACTCAAGTAAGTCTTTTGATAGTCTTGGATGAGGAAATGTCATATTGTCTATGTTTGGATATCTTGGAGTGTGTATGTGACTTATTATAGGTGTTCTTGAGGATTATTTTTGTAGTCATAGGTATGTTGTATGGATATCTATATTTGTGTTTTTTTAAGTGGGTCGTAGTGTAGTTTTTAGTAAGGAGAATACACGCTAAGAGGTGTTAAATTAGAGGAGGAAGAGCTTCACTGTAACACTGATTCGAGTTATTGTTATGTGATCCTGAAAATTCAGTAAATTGTCTAAATGTTACCTTATGTGCTTTAAGAGAATAAATGTTTTTTTATGATTATAATAACATTTCTAAATAAAAAGATGCATATTTCCAATAAATGTCTATTTTCATGATTTTTTATGCATAATGTCATACTTAGTACATGTGGGTGTACTAACTCCATGCTTTTATCTATCTATCTATATAGTTCTTGGTAGGTGAGGAGCTTTTGGGAAGGAAGACTTTGACCATAGCATCGTTCAAAAGAAATTTAAGTATCTACTAATTTGACTCGAGGACATATATGTCTTTTATGTTTTCCATATAAAGTATTATATTAAACTAAATATTTCTATATATGTATTTTGTATGGGCCGTGTCCCAAGTATTCTTGTGTCTTAAGATGATGAGACTAAGACTTAGTATTCCCTATTTATTTATATGAAAGTGTTTTTAAAGACTATGAAGTATGTCTGTGAAAAGTTTAAATTTAGCACTACTTTTGACTATGTTTGTGCGATGAATGATATGTAAGGGCTTGTACAAGATCTCCTACAGGTCAAGTATGACGATTGAAATCCTAGATTGCCCGTAACTTATAGGGTGTGGTTTCGGGATATGACACATGCCATCATCACCCTTGGATAGAACACACGGTCGGACGACGTCGGGTGTGGCATGCCATCATTTCCCTAGAACAACACACACGGTCGGACAACGTTAGCTGTGGCATGCCGCGTAACACATGGACATCACACATGATTGGACGACGTTGGGTGTGGCATTCCATCGTATCCCTTGGAAAGCACACACGGTCGTAAGGCGTCAGGCATGGCATGTCATCAAAGCCCTTGGGCAGCACATATGGTCAAATTACGTGGGTTGTGGCATGCCATCATCACCCTCAAACAGCACACATGGACAGACAATGTCAAGTGTAGCATGCCATCATATCCCTTGGACAGCCCTCACAGGCGGATGACGTCAGGCGTGGCATGTCATCATAGCCCTAAGGTAGAACACAAAGTCGAATGACATCGGGCATGGCATGGTTTGTGATCATGCTTAGATATTGATGAATTAATTTGTAGAATGGCATGGTTTGTGATCATGCTTTGATATTGATGAATTAATTTGTAGAATGTTATGGGTTTTTATTTCATGTATGGTTTATGATGAATTGTTTATAGTCTGTATCAATTTGAAAATTTTAGTATTTAATATTCTTAGATCTATTGAATATTAGGCTTATTCAATTGACATTAACTTAATGCTTATTATTTCTAGGATAGTTTTATATGGGCTATTGGATTATGGAAGGATTTTATTCAATTGATGTCTTATTTGTCTTAGATTGATAATTATATATTGAATTGACCTAGAGTCATTGAGTATTATGATTTATGTATTGAATTGATGTTCATGGTATGGGTAAGGGTCTTATGGTATCCAATTGGATGATTTAGCTTTTGAATCCAAGTGGTAAGATACAGTGGGAGTATGCTGCCCTCGTTTAATTTATTTTACGTTAATTAGACTTTAATTATGTTTTAATTTGTATTGTCCACTTATGGTGGCGGTGTTATGTTAATTGATGTGGCCTCGTCGGCGTAACTTTATATTATATGATGATCATGGCCTTGTCGGCACTACTTGAAGTATTATGATGATTTGAGTTGTTTATTATGTGAAGGATGATCATACCTAGGTATATGTGAAGTAATGTAAAAGTATGTGTTCTTCTATAGATGTTATCTAGGTGATCATGTTAGACTATGACTATGTCTTTATGTGTGTAGTCTTAGAGTTGTCACATGATTGTTCCTACTTGACTATATGAGTCTATAATAGCTATATTGATGATGATATGGTAGTATATAAGATGAAATAAAGATTATAATGGTTATTCGTATGTGCTTATAGAATACCATGCAATATGTGTTAAAATGAAGTATGTGGTGTCTTCTTTAGGATTACTTGTGTCCCTTACTTGATGCATGTATGAATATTAATATATGATTTGTTGAATTAGTATGCTAAAGCCTCTTAGTCTTGAATGTATGAATGATATGTGAGACCTTAAATGATGTAAAGAGGGTCCTTTATGTGAAACATTGAACCTAGTCGTAAGGTTATGAATGTTAAAGTCGAAAGTCGTAATGGTATCCTTCAAGTAAAGGAATAATAGACTTAAGGTTGATTGGATGGAATGACATCATATCAAACGTTAGGAAAGTCATAATGAGCTTCTTGTCGGCATTGGAAGGTATCCCTAGAGGACCTGTTTGATAGGGTTAATGTGATTGGGTTATGAACTAGTTATGGAACCCCTTTCAATTAACCTTAATGTGAATTACTCTATGAGAATGAAGACTAGAACCAAGTGAGTATGGTAAGGGAATTAGTTCTAGTTAAGGATGAGAATAGAATACAACGCACGACCTTCATATCCCTTAATCATGTGCCTACATGGGATGTGTCCTAGTTCTACTATTGGCAAGTAGAACACCCTCATTGGAGTAGGTTAGAACTCCATATACAATCTTTTTCTACCATAATGTATGTCGGTTGTTATCTATTCTCATCATGTGGGATACCTACTAGCATTTGAGAAATTTAATGAAGTTTAGGTGGTGATATAGGCCGCTATCTAGAAATTTCACAATAGGATTTGAAGATGTTAGTTAGAGTCTCTAGGTCTTTTCAAAGACCATTACTTGAATGTCCTTTATGTAATGAATTTCCCTTAAATGAAATAAGGAATGTTGTAACACCTTGAAAATCCAAGACTCATGGTAAATTCTAACATAGATGTCATAAAGTCTAAACACTATTTCTAAGTCCATTTTTAATCTATATAGGTCACTTAAAAGGTTTAAGAACCAAAACATCCAAAAACGTTCGGGAAGTTGGTTCAAAGGGATGTTAGAATGACTTAGCCTTTTTACTAACTTTTAGGAGTTGGAAATGTATGAAAATTGGTGGAAAGGCAGCTAATGGGTGTTTGAGTTGTTTCATGATTGAAACATATGGGTACGACTCCCCAAGGACAAACCAAGAGCCATTGAGGAGGACCCCTGTAGTTTGATGCAACACTGCCTGGAAATGTGCATAGATGGGACAGATGACGGACCTTGCGTGGATCAATGGGGCATCGAGGCCAACGTCATCCCACAATTTGAAAGATTCGTGATGTCTCTTGTTTACCTAGAAACTATTACACGCAACAGGAAGGGTTGACGAGGAATTAGTGGTTCAAGAGGGCTTCGAGGACACCGTCATCCCACACCTATATTAATTGGAGGAAGCCCTCCCCTTCAAAGTCTATGAATGAGATGACGGAGTGTATATTTGAGTGGGGGCAGTGGTTGTTCATCAACTCACATATGGCCATCGATCGGGGTCTCGTCGGTGAGGGTCGAGTTTCACTGATGAATTGTAAATGATTTCATTGAGTCAATTAGGTGGTTTAAGGTTTTGTTAGGGATTAATGGAAGACTAATTAAGTTAATTAAATCCCTTTATAAATACCCTTAACCCTCATTAACCTATATACAACTCTCAAAAATAAATTCTCTTCCTTCTCTATTATTTCTCTTTCTACATGAACTGGCGATTGAAGGCTAGAAAGAACTAGGGTTTGGGGGCTGGAAAAAGGGTTAATTCTTCATCAAATTTTTGAGTAAAATTAAGGTATGGGTTCTATTCACTTTTGAGATACTTTCCTTAAAGGATTCCTTCAAAATAGATTTCCAAAAGTTGAGTCTTCTTATGGGTTTCATTCAGTTACGAAATTGAAGTCATGGATTGAGTGTTAAATGAATTCTTAGGGTGATATTGAAAAGATTTACATGTAATTTAACTTGTTTATGATAATTTTTGATGGTTTGGTCAAATTGAAGAATATGATCCTCTATCCCTAACACTAGGTAGTAATCTTGATATATGTTGTATGGTGATCATTCAATTTAGTTGGTTCTTTATTAGATTGCTATTCTATGGTGCTATTATGATTAAATTAAGATGAATTATAGGCCTATGATACTAGTTCATGTGAAATTATTTAGGTTATGAATTATAATGTGAAATTTTCCTATGTACCTTGTCTAAGGTCGTGATCTAAAAATTAATTGTGGCATAGAGATGCAATTTTCCTAGTTATTCTATCAGGTATCAATGTGCGATGATGTTACTCCCAAAGTTGTGTTAAGTTATGGCTTGATGGTAACACCTTGATGATAGACTATGACAAAGACTTCGTAAGTCTTAGAATGTCTGTACTTACATCCAATTGTGAATAATTGTTGTTAAGCGATGATATTACATTCGAGTATGCCTTATACTAGGATAATAGGGTTGTATGATGTTGAATTGAAATGTCTTCACTATGTTGTGAGGTTGATTAATTTGTATGTGTTATAAAGATGGTGAAAACTATCAATGAGCCTTAATATGTTTTGAAATGCTAGAGTTTTAACCTCACTTCTATGAATTTTGATGAAAGGACTTATACTCATACAATTCTTATTGATCTATGATGACGATGATTATACAAGGGGTAGACCCTATGGACTAAATTAATTTATGATTGATAATTAAAGGTGTAAAGGCATTTCAAAAAGGGACTCTAATTTAGCACCGAGTGAACTAGGTAGAGAAGTGTCCTTTACCACATAGGGAAGGTAGGAACACTACATTACTATTGAGATTGGAGACTATAATGTACGGTGCATATAGAAGGTCCCAACTAAATCTCAGAGTTCTTGAACTCTGGTTCCCCCATAGGATTACTAGCTAGAGGATCCACATAGTTGTTATATTTTATGTTTGCTACTAACTTGGCATGTAATCCGCCTTCTTTTGGTTTAGGGTTTCTGTGACACCGGATTCACACCAGCTCATGTTGTCTACATAGGATAGCTAAAGCTATTCCATAAAGGTAAAATGAATTAAAGGACTTAAACTCTAACTTGGATAACCTATGGGGTCTAGCTTAGTCTAGGTAAAGGTATGGTACTCTACCTATACATTGCACTAGTTAGTCTTGAGGGGAGAATTAGGAGGAGGTTCTTATATGTTTATGTTATGATAATATATGATGTATATATATGATGACCTTGTTTTATTGTTGATACTATATAATTATTAGTTCATTTATGAATATGCCTTGGATTACATTGATAATATAAGATGAAATGCAACCCTAAATGCCATGATATGTAAAGTTGGACATTAGTCATGTTTTCTTGTTGAGGATACTTGACCGAGTAAGGTTATGGGGCTTTGGTTGTTCATTGCACTTGTTAAATTGATAAGGACTTGTGAGTAGTTGTCTTGCTTATTATGATATGCTTAACTCTTATTCATTCTTGTGATATTATTCCTTGATGTTAGGGTTGTAATAATCATGATTCCAAGTACGTTGGGATAAGTATTACTTTTTGAGATAGTAAACATGCTTGTTTTATTAATATGACTTACTTGACTTTGCATTAAGACCCTAAAAGAGGTATAATGGAATGCTTTAATAACAAGTCCCTTTTAGTATGTTTTGCTTATGATGTGCATAAGATCTCATACTTAGTACATGTTGAGTACAAACCCCGTTTTCTTCCCTTGTCCCCAACATTTTAGGTACCAGTCTTTGAAAAGTTTGGAAGGCGATATTGTTGAAGTCTTGTATTCTTCCTTTCATCCAAGTGGGGTAGGTCCTGAACTGTCGATAATAATTCCACCTTCTAGCTTTGGATTTTCTTATGAGCTTATTGACTCTATCATTTCTTTCCTTGTTATTTTAATATTGTACTTTCGTATGATCTATACATGGTCTTGTTGAACTTATGTAAGGTTTATGTGCATATTATGATATCCGTTTAGATGGTATGAGACGAGACAATCGTTGAGACTATTTCCATATTTTTATATATATGTGCAATAAAACTAGAAGACTATGTAACCTTCCTATATGAAGGGTCTATGTATACTCGATATTAATATATATTATGTGTATGTAGAGATTTATTTAAACCTCCAAGTAGAGAAAATAAAAGTTTTAAATTTTTCCTCGTTTTTAAACTATGAATGTGATATCATGAAACTAAGAGGCTAGTCTTAGTCCTTAAAATGGATGACGAAGCAGGTTATGTCTAGGGGGTAAACCCAGATTTGACAAGCATGAGGTTGAATACCATTGAGTTAAGTCTCTCCCTCTCTCTATCACGTCTATGTAGGTTTGTATTCATAATGGTGAAGCGCACCATCCTTATGAATAGGAACCTATATGATTCATAGGAATCACTCTCGTTATTGAAAATCTTATATCGTGCAAATAGAGTATAATTATGGTGTTCCTTGCATCTAGTCATATTGTTGTGCTTATGGTAAGCATGAACACTAAAAGGAATATGGCTTGAAGACTTGAGGAGGAAGTTGCTAATATGGGAGATCCTCCCCAAGATAAGAAAGTTCCTCCACTTGAGGAAAATGCTAATGTTGATCAAGCCCCAGCTAACCCTCCACCTATGACGGCCGACGTGACGGATTGGAAAGCACTTTTACCATAGACACTTCTGCCGTTATCAGATGACCACTGGGCGAGGCTTATACCATCTCGTTGATAAGCGATTCTAAGAGCTAAGAGGAAGGAAGAAGCAGCGGATTAGTGACATCTAAGACTAGTTTCGCTTCATTACTCGCTTACTAAAGCTACTTATTTTCTCTTATTGACAAGCAAGGAGTTTATTTACAAAATAGCAACTGCACTGATGAAACAATGGAGTTCTTTCACAGAGACAAGGGAAAACAATCATTCAATGAGGTATGATACCACACAAGAAAGACAAGTTGCAGCGGATCGTAGACTAATGAACAAGTGCATCTATTTATTTGCGACATAAGTCTTAACTTACAAAAAATTGGAGACCGACTTCAAGGAAGTGAGGGAATCAAGCCGGTGAGCCAATTCCGTTTCAGATACGACAAGTACATTTTGCACTTGAAGTGAGCTTGAGTTTGTTTAATCATCTGTAGGATTGGCCTCGCTAGTAGGGACTTTGTTTATTGTATTGATCTTTCAGACTGGCTCAATTGGGTCCCATACCTTCAAAAGAATAAGGTGGAGGAAGGGCTAATTCTGGAAGATAGTAGGAACTTTCTTCAGAATAATCAATTAGGTTATCATCCTGCGCACGTCTCAAAAACATTATGGCGCCTTCCCCACAGGGACTGAGTCTTGCTTCTATCTCCTTAGCCTTTTCTATGCCTCGTCTTTCCTTCTTCGGGCAAATAAGGTAGGAAATTTATTAATCTAACGATTGCTATTATATTAGATCCAATTTCAAAGATGGTTTTCAAAGGATTTCAAAAAAGATGACAAAGTCCAATTTCTAATCTTAAGTCATGGGTTCTTGCATGAAATGTTTTCAAATGTTATGATATTATGTTATTGATTTTTAATTGAGGTTTTCAAATGAAATTCCCCATGAACCTTTGATCTTCTCAAATCTCTAAATTTCACTAAAATAAGGGTGAATTTCCTTTGAAATAAACCTACTTATTTGATTAATGTTCATTTTCCCCCACCTCTAAGTTAAGTAAGGGGCGAATAAAGCTCTTTGAAGGACGAATGTTAATATAAACTATTTACGTAGTAATAGTAATTAGTAGCGAGAACAGGAAAAGGTATAATTGCATCAGTCCTTCCAATCAAGCAAGCGAACAACGATTGCCATCAAAAGAAGAAATATTGACTATATACTTGCTGGATCAAATGGGAACTTGACAGGGCTCGCAACTACTAAGCTTTCAAAACGGGGCTCCCACCTGCGCTTTGTGCAGAACTGAAAGATTAACTCAAGCGACATAGGTAATCAAGCAGCAATGGAAAGCCGACGGTCTTATTCCAGCTACTGGCAAATTAAACCAACAGAGAAAGCAAGCCTAGTTTTTGAAGACTACCTACTTTGCCTTTTTATCAGATTACGTCGTACTGGTAGTCGTTGTTATTCCCTGATAACGAGTTTATCTGTAGTTTGTAATTATGCTTTATTCCCCTTTCAAGTTGGAAAAAAAGGAGTAAGACCTGTGTGAAGCTTTAGTTTTGTTACCGGCCAGAGCTTCTAGCCCTTTTTATTTAGTGTTATCTAAGTTAAACTACACACCTTTATCAATTCATTCTTTTCCACATATCTCTTTCTTTTTATTTGTTTCCTTTTGAAAGGAAACCCCGCCCATCATGTTTGTAGAGTTCCATCCAGCTAGAAGTGATCCTATATTGTTTTGGAATTTCCTTAGGTAATCCCCTTCTTCTTTACGAAAGATCTTTTCCTTTGCTTAGGTCCAGTGTTCCTGTTCTAGTTTTTCTGAAAGTACCAATCGAGGTTACATTCTAAAAAACCGATATGCTTAACACAAGTTTTTCTTATTGCCTACTCCTGGAAAAAAACTTCATTCAATAGGCAAGTCGAGCAAAAGGGAAGAGCTATCCAAATCCTATTATCAAGAAAAAGGCTAAGAGCACTTATTTAACTTCTATATCGTTAGGGATGGGATTCCAATGACAAAGATTGTTAATGTCGTATACTACGACCGGAAAAAAGAATTGACCTCTAGAAAACTCATTTTTAAGGTCCCTTTATGACCTTAAGGACTCTTTTAAAGTGTGTTAAAACCTTATTTCTTATAATAGAAACAGGATCGTAAATCTAAAAGGATTGGCGCATAGATACTACAAATGATGAAAAAAAGGATCTGGTCTTTAACTACCAATTTCTTTCATTTTTGATTCGGGATTATGAGCCCAACCCTGCTAGACGTAGCTTTTTTAGCCACTCTTGAACATCAATTGTATAGACCAAAGTCTTTCTTACCCATCCGATAAGCCTTTTACAGACTTGGCTCTTTCAAATCCTCTCAACAATAATTGACTGTTCACTCATGCTTTCATGGGAACAAGGAACTGGAAGTCTGCTGTTACTGATTTGATTTTTTATTTCCTGGATGTGGACGAGACAAAGAAAAGTCTTCTTAGTCTTCCACTTTTTAGATGATATCTACAAGAAGGAATACTTGTGCTAAGGTAAACAGGAGTTCCCGGCTCAAGCAAAATGATACCGGCTGAAAGCAAGTAAATTCTTTAGTTTAGGAAAGGAATCCACTCTTAAAGCTAGTCTTCTTTTATCAATAGAATCCGATGCAGTTAGCGAGAGACGTCGTAGTTTAGTTTAAAAGGAAAGGTAGTTCAGTCTTCTGCGGGTAGAAATCCTAAAAAAGGAAAGTATGCTATCTCTCCTAGCCTTCTTTCTTGCTGTGATTCCATTTCGTGCACAAAGCCATGTTATCTCATCATAGGTTTTTTTTAAGAAAGGCTTAAGTTCTTCCTTTATTATGGTTAGGTCCTAGGGTAAGATGGCTTTTTTCCCAGCTCTTCTGACTATGTTTTCTGCGGTAGCTAGGCAAAGTCTAGGTTATATAAAAGTAGAATACTTCCTGGTGGTTTAGTGTGGGCTTTAGGAAAATGCGTAACTGCTCTTGTCAGAACGGCAAAGCAACTATACTATATGGTAAAGATCTCCCACACCTGGACAAGGCTAAAAACAATGAGTCTTTTCTTTTCAGGGTTAGACTCTATAGAACCAGAATAATAGACTGATTGACTGTGGTAAGGTCTGATCCCTCTATTGTCTGTTGGAGGATATTTATTGGACTTTATACCGCACCTTACTTAGTCTTCCGCTGGAACTGGATTCTCTAAAGCTTAAATAGAAGTACCCCTCGGGGGAGGATTGAATAAGGAATTTACTTCTCTAAATCTAAAAAGGAGAAAAAACAATTTCATCTGTATCTGGCACTGCTTTACTTGGCTTATCTAGTAGACTGTTTTTAGCTTTCACGTGTCGAGAGGGATAAAACCTTTAGCTTTAGCAAGTACTACTACTCCTATGTTTTCGGATAGTATAACCGATTATATGATGTTCTTTTCGCTCTTGGAGTAAGAAAAATATGTTTGAAAGGTGCGTAGCGGTGAAGTCAAGAGATTCCGGAATCTCTCTTTCCTGTGCTATCAAGAATAAGGAATAGACAACAAGGTCTTCTTCCTTATTATACATGAGTGCAAGAGATTCTGTTTAGTGTAAGTTGCAAGGCAAAAGTCATATATGAAATCGAACTTTCTATCTCAATCCCAGCTAATCATGAACAGAGTGAAGGGTAGGCCAAGAGCTTTTTATGAGGGGTCTTTATCAATCATATTCTCCAGGCTCACCTATAACCTATTTCTCTTCTAGCTGGCGGATTCACTCTTATATCGATTTCTCAACTCATAATATGTAAGGCACAGAGATCTCAATGTAGGAATCGTGGAAAGGCAAGTAAAGTACCTAGCTCTGCTAGCAAGGTAACTCCATTTTCTTACAAAGAAGGCAGCAAAATCCTTGTTGCCTGCGAATAGGCTTTCTTCTCATTCCCTCCCCATTTTGCTTATATAGTCCATATTTCAAGTAGTCAATATGTCACTGCCTATTTATTCACTTGCCCTTACTTCTCTTGTGTCGGGCGTGTGATCGATAGGAAAGATCTTTCCCCTTTTCGCCTTGAAGAGGGCCTGTTTGAAAGCAAATGAAAGCGGTTGATTTGATGCTCTTTGGAAAGAGCAAAAATAGCTGCGGATGCAGAATTAGCACTACCCGGCTTCCATCCCCTATTTCACCATTTTTTCCTATGTCAAAGTTGTCATTTGGTCACTAACAATCTAATTAGTCATAGTTTCATTAATCAGAGGGTTGGTTTGCCTTCTCATCTAGCTTAAGATCGGCCAGATAGGCTTTTGCTTTGTTTACTCAGAGTTCTTTCCGTCTAGTCTTATTTGCTTCTTTGCGTTCACTCGTTGAGTTCTAGTTAGGTGAATTCATTGCTTTTATCAATCAAATGAATGCGAAAATTCTCTCACCAACAAAGCTATCCCAAGTGGATATGGCTAAACAAAGGAATTGGTGATTCGTAGCTGGTTCAACAAGAGCAATTTGATCTTATTGGCTTGCTTATTCAACTCGTTTGAGTAAACCCCATCTTCACTTCGTTCCTCTCCTGTTTCATCCATTACCGTTAGCGCAATAGGCTGCTCGATCTGTCATCTCGGCTCTTCTTGCCCTTTATCCCATGCATGGGTAAATTCTTTTAACCCTAGTTTGTAGACTGGACTTTTCTTGGCGATTGGATCCGTGAGTTCAATCAAATCGGATGTGGTATTCTATTTAATAGATATGAAAGCTTTTAGGCGTGATCTATATCTCCGCTTTTATAGTCTAGATGTGCCTGTGGGATTAGACTTTAGGGCTTTAGGGAGAGACTCTCTTTCTTTATCAGATTCAAATGCGGGACCGGTACTAGGGGTCAACGTTTTTGCTATTACAAAATCCCGTGCTATGGAATTAATCTAGTCACCATCCGATTTAGCTCTTTTAGTATGGACATGGCTTAAGGAAGCCAATGACTCGAGTTCAAGTAGTTCGGCTAAGCCGGCAAGAGATATTGAAAGAGCGGATTGATCTCTTGCCTCTTGAATGCCTTGACTTACTAACGACTAAAATTAACAATGAAATTTATAAGGAATGAGATTCGGTATCTATTGTAGATATGATCTTTCCCATAAAGCTAGGCATGAAAAATCTATATTCCAGAGCAAGTCAGAAGACTAGCTATAAGGAAATACTCTATTCCATATACCAAAGCAAAGAGCAAAGCTAACTCAATAAAGGAAGAAACCCTGCCAAGACAAAGCAAGAAAAAGCACAAAGTTTTCTTGTTGAATAATGCTATCTCTTCTGTCGCTCCTTCCAAGTGAGCCTCTTTCATCAGAATTCCCCTTATCAGATCAGGGTGTCCCTATAGGGGCCAGGTACACTCTACATGAAAATGAGATAAAAATAAATACAAGACTTCGAAAGCTTGCAAAGCTTGAAGCTCATAAATGGATGATTTGAGATCCGTTGAATTCAGACCATAAAGCGTAAAAGTCTTTTTCCTCTCTCTTGAATACACGAATGAAGGGAGGAAGTAAATTTCCCCTTCTCCAGCTAACCGATAGGGAAATCCTTACACAAGCCCAAAAAAAAGCATGAACTCGATCTTCAACCCTTAGCATGATTCTCTAAAAAAAAGGAAGGAGATGAATCTGCCTAAGTAAGGAAGTGGGGCTTAGTGTGAGTCACTTCACTTGATAAAGAACAAAGAAAGGGCAATCAATTGTTTAAGGTATCAATAATTTCTTTAAATTAGTAATTTCACTACGGAAAGGCCTACAAAGGTCCGCTCGAGGTTATCTTCTTCATGATTCAATCAATAGCAACTCCTTCTTTTCTTGCTAACAGGGCAAGGGAATTCGATGCATCTGATTAAATTCCGTATCCGCCCTCTCTTTAACAACCTAGGAGTACACATCGATGAGCTTAAGTAAGCCTTTTTGACTAATACACTTTGTTGATGCAACAAACTTTTTGTATTCGACGAGCAGAACACAAGAGATGCACAACACATGGGCCTTGTCTAACGAACAAAAACTTTCGTTTCTTAATCAACAACATACTTATGCACCCATTTCACATCTTAGACCTAGTTGGTGTAAAAAGCGGCTCCGTATTCAGTGCTATGCATGCTTCCTTGGTAATTTCTAGTTTGACCAGGGAAAGCACAGAAAATGAATCTGCTAATGAAGGTTCCAGATTCGGTCAAGAGGAAGAAACTTAGAATATAGTAGCCGCTCGTGCTTGTTTTGGACGATTGATCATCCAATATGCTAGTTTCAACAACTCTCGTTCGTACACATCTTCTCTTTGTTTCCCGTGCCTCTAGTGAGTTAGAGACAGACTTCGAAAAGGTCAACTTTTTTATGATTCCATCATCTATGATTGAGTTTCTAAAACTTATGGATAGGTATCCTCCATCTGAACAAAATTCTTTCTTGTTAAAAAATACCTTTCTAGTAGCTCTGGAACAATTAACAGATTCTATATGGGGTTTCGATTCTGGTGGTAACATGCTTGGCCCCGCTTATGGGGTCAAATCAATACGTTCTAAGAAGAAAGATTGGAATATAAATCTCATCGAAATCATTTATCTCATCCCAAATCCCATTAATAGAATACCTTTTTTTTTAGAAAATACAAACATCTAAGTCATACACTTAAAGAGATCTATTTATTTTTCAGAAAAAGAAAAAATGGGGATTTGATTGATGATAAAATGGAATCCTGGGTCGCGAACAGTGATTTGATTGAGGATGAAGAAAGAGAATTCTTGGTTCAGTTCTCTACCTTAATGACAGAAAATAAGATTGATCAAATTCTATTGAGTCTTACTCATAGTGATCATTTATCAAAGAATGACTCTAGTTATCAAATGATTGAACTACCGGGAGAAATTTAATTACGATACTTAGTTGACATTCATAAAAAGCATGTAATGAATTCTGAGTTCAATCCATCCTATTTAGCAGAAAGACGGATATTCCTTGCTCATTATCAGACAATCACTTATTCACAAACTTCGTGTGGGGAAAATCGTTTTCATGGAAAACCCTTTTCGCTCCGCTTAGCCTTATCCACCCTCTAGGGGTATTTTAGTGATAGGTTCCATAGGAACTGGACGATCCTATTTGGTCAAATACCTAGCGACAAACTCCTATCTTCCTTTCATTACGGTATTTCTGAACAAGTTCCTGGATAAGAAGCCTAAAGGTTTTCTTCTTGATGAGATCGATATTGATGATAGTGACCTTGATACGGAGCTGGAACTGCTAACTAGGATGGATGAGGATGAGCTAGGCTTTCAACAGCATAGGGCACATTCGTGAAGTGCAGCTTGACAGCAATAAGGAATAAGTCTCCCCTATCACCAACCTGTACCTTCTTTCAATGCACCATTTAAGGCCAAAAATCATGGCCTTTGCTTCTGCCCAGTTGTTGGTTCTAGCACCCAAGGGAATGGAGTAAGCCATAATAAGAGCACCCATACTATCTCTGACAACACCACCACCTCCACATATACCATTTATACAGCGACCATCACTATTAATCTTGACAAAGATCAGTGGTGGCTCAATCCACCTAACCAAAGCCACTGATTTGGAAGTCATTGAAGCATCAGACAAATGAAAAATACTCTTCCAGAAGTCACCTACTCTAACCTTAACAAACTGAGAATCCAGTAGGTTAGATAAGGAGTATGTGATGAATGCCTTGGATCTATAACATATACCACTACTTCTTCCCTATTTGGGCATTTGGAACTGTTAGCAGTTGAAGACAAACATCAGGCTTTCTATGAGTGGAAATCCAATTATGGAACCCTCTTTCGTACCACCTCCTTTACTTTATAGTCATGGTCACCATTTTGTTATCACCGCTACAGACTAATTCATCAAGTTGTTTGAAGCAATACCAATAGACTGAAGAATAAGATTGCAAAGTCGCTTTAAAGCCCAAGTGCAACCAAACTAGCAGGAAAAGAATGTAGAAATTGATCTGTGGCACTGTCTGTATGCTTGTCTTCAGGAATCAATTAACCAAAGAAGCAATCAACAAATAAAGTTGAGGTATCAAAATCCTGCCTTCATTCATTTTGACCCTCATCTATGAGATGAGGAATCCCTCATAGCTAGATTCATCAGTAGCTTAGAAACTACGAACTGGATGAGGGGAAGTCAATCTAATTTCGGTCTCGCTAATTCCGTTACGTCATTCTCTTCATGATGACCAGATATTGATAGAAAAATAGTCACACCAAAAGAAAGACGAAGGGGGAGCCCGCGGTTGGGGTTCCAAACCTAGGCTAATGCCCCAACGAGCACAGTCAGAAGAGAAGCACAGCTGTCAGAATACGTGAAGTGAGGGAGTGGTTCAAGTGACATCGTATGCTCGTCTTCATAAAGGTTTGACTTTGACTGTTTGTTGCCAAAGAGAAGAGTTCATTATTCAGGTCCTACTCTTTGTCTGTAGCTGACAACGACAGTAATTTTCTTATCGATTATTGTAGGTTAATAAGACCTAAAACCGATAGCGAATAGAATAAAGAAGATGCTTCGCCGAATACCGATTACTAGGTATATCGCCCACTATATGTAGAACCTATCGGACGGGGAAACTTTATTGAATTAAGTTTTGTGTAGAAGGTTAAAGTATGGGATGTGGATTGAGTCCACGTTCTGGACAAAGAGTGGGCCTTTTTCAACTTTCCTACAATCCAATTCTCCAGATGCGAAGCGTAGGAAGGATCTTACTAGAAAGTAATCTTGATGATGCGATAGTTCTCTAGGTATGGCCAAATTCGTCTTGACAATAGGATAGGGAAAGAAAATCCATAGACGAGACCAACTGGGACCGAACCTTTCTATCTTCTTCTTTCTCTTTTTGTTCCCACCTACCAAGGACCTATAGGTCAATAACGATGAAGGGCTACTTTACTAGAAGGGAAAGGGCTTCAGGAGAGATGGTTAGATTAGATGGGCGTAGTTGATTGATCGAACTACGATAATTGGAATGAAGACTGACAGAATTTCGTACAAAAAATAGAACAACAAAAATTCTTCTTGCAGTTTTCCTAAACATCATCAAGCCTATCCGCTCATTTGTTCCAAACTAGAGTTTCTAGTTTCAAGATCGCCCTTTTAGTACGCGTGTGGTGAGATGTTCCAAGCCCGGTATCTACTGATTTTGCCATTCCTATGATTCATAGGATTCATCATCTATAGGGCAGTTAGCGCAGACATCACTTAATGATTCGTAGGCTACTCATGCCAAATGAACATCCTATTTTTTTCAAAGGAAGACAAGAGCTTCTATTTATTCTATTGGGTCTACCCGTCGGGCAGGTAAGCGAGACAAAAGTCTCATTGTTCGAGGTGTTGCTATGAATTCATTGGATAATAATAGCATATAAAGATTTTCAATCTACTTCCTCCTCTATCTAAGTGTCAAGTTTTAGCTCATAGGTGGTTCGTTTTGAAGTGACTTCATCTATATGTTTAACACATGCGTGTACTACTCATTGTGTAGTCAAATTTCCTGTAAGCCACGATTGGATTAGAATCAATATAAAGCTTAGTAGATCGTGATTCTTCATGCTTAGTAAAATAATACACGCCATCTTACATACGATGATTTGCATAACCAAAAAGGAAATCTAGTAATGTCGTACGGTCGAAAGACAATACCATCGAAGGGCATAATATAGGAATGCTCACCTGCGTAAAGACATTGAATTTGTTCTCAGTGAAAGAGGTCTCGAGGAGAGGTGCGAAGTCACTCGACTGAAAGTAGAGGAAGAAAAAGAAAGCTCTGTCAGTCAGACCTCCTCAACATTACGTGGTTTTTTCTTTCCAACCAATTGATGTAGTAAGAACCCTGGACCTATTTATTCCTTCTCAGACTCTCCTAGCGGTCATTTTCATCTCGTAAAGCGGTATTTCTCTCTTTTATCATCTCATCAAGGACATAGAGCTTCGGTTCCCCTTTTTCCTAATGGGCTACGAGGACCGTAGGACTGAGGATTCTTAGAAAGAAGGATTACCAACCGTACTGGCTTACCCTTATTAAGAACAAACTGGCTGACATCCTGGCCTTTTTTATTCAAAGAAGGCAAAGAAGGAGAGGAAAGCACAGATGGGAAAAAGGGAAATCTCCTACTCAAGTCATTGAGTAACATATAAAACAACGAGACATCATGCGCAAAAGGCGATTAATCGAGATAGTTCAGAGGTGAAAAAGCATGCATGAGGTTTCCTTCAATATGGTGGTCCCAACAAAAATACATTAGGGCTCGAGGCCTCAGTTGGCAAAATTAGGGTTGTTGCCTCGTTGTGAAGACAGCTCAATGCTATTGTTATTTATTTCACTTGAGATAGGACTTGTTACCACTGCTTCTGCATATTACTATTCATCTGTTGTGATTCCTGGACAAAAGATGGTTAACCTTTCTTTTACTCACAACTCAAGTAATATTAGCTATTTATGTAAACCAAATATTCGTCAACACACTAGCTTTTTTAGTTTCTTTTTTTATTTTGTATACGTCAGTCGGTTGCCTATATGCATGATCTTCATTCCTTTCACCGGAGGTAGCACTAGTCAAAGAGGGAGACTCTTTACAAAACGGTGTGGTTCTAGTATCTATAAAAACTATAGCTTATCGCGAATTGCTTATACCCGTTCGTCAAGATAGTGAGCTCCTATCAAAGTTGCAAACACAATCCCTAGTGTATGTCGCAATCAACTTGATGCACTTTGTCGGACTAATGAGTGTAGGACCTAATTAGGGGTGGTAGGCGCCTAAATACTACTTCAAGTGCTCGTTGATTGGTTTCCGAATTTCAAGTGGCATTGTACCACTTTTCTGCCCATGGTAACCAATGTTCCCATTCCTTTGGAATATCGCTTGTAAATCATCCAAGATAGTTCTCTAAGCACCGGTTAACCACCTTCCTCACTATTTTGTTTGCATGAGATTCCACTTATTCAATGTCTTTTTAATCCTTCGGTATTTGTTCCTCCCACTGTTCTTTTCTTGGTCTGATAGTCTTGTTAACTCTTTCTAATCGACATTCTATCTTGTACAGATCTTCCTTGCCTTTTCTTCCTCGTCCAGTGACGGATTTGCTCCCTCTTTCAGTAAGTCTTCTTCTTTAGTTACAAGAGTATTGCCTTAAACAATGTGATTTAAAGTGTCTATATGGGAACCGGCCTTAAACTCCTTTCTGGTGTAGATCCCCTTCCTTATGAATCAGTTCCCCGGGTACAAGAAATGAGTGCTCCTAATGTCTTTTTTCTCTTTCGGTCGAGTGAATACCGTACGTTCAAGTTAAATCTAAAGAAGAGATAGTAACTGGATCTTAGGCAGAGGTCTAAAAACTATTCCATTGGGAGTTCCATCATTCAGACGGACAAGACAGATGGCGAGGCAAGAAGCCCCGCAAATGCAATTCAATAGTGTAGTGCGCTTTCCACCTAAGTTGGTGACATTCCTTAGCCATTCATTGCGTCTTGAGCCACAACGTCCTCTAGCCCTGCCCCATTTCCATAAGTAAATTCTCCTTCTAGTCTCTAACTACCTTATTCATTAGCCTACAAAAGGTTGTTGGCGCCAAAGGCCTTGACAAGGAAGTCAGAAGCTCCATACCATACCTCGTGAGAGAAGTCGTCTTTGATTCATCCCCCTCAACAATCCTCACATCCCAGATCTCTGATCAGAGATCCTATTTTCTTTAGTAAAGAGCCTTGCTAACGGATCAAAAGGGTGGGCGACAAGCAGAATGGAATAGTAGTTCAAACAGGTCGCCTTATTGACTGCTAGGGAGTCTACCCACATTGGAAGAGTGCCCTTCTCTACGAAAGGAAAACGGGCTCTGGCGACAGATCAATAGTGGACTCTTGGTGGGTAGCAGTGGAGTCAAGAAGCCTGTCAAGAACATGAATCAGTTCGTTGGGGCTAAGATTTTTCTTCCTTCCTTCTCTAGGTTAGCTAGGTTATACGCCCCAAATAGTCCACCAAAGATGTCACTAGATGGGGGTATCAGTTGAAGCTTAACTCTTTTTTCTGCCTTGGTCTAGCCTCCTTTCGTAATGTTTAGAACGATAGAAGCTTTCATGGCTTCTTCCGGAAAGGGATCGTAATGTTAGCGAGTTTGAAGACTTCTGTCGAAGGCACTTTCGAGCTCATAAGACTCACAACCCCTTTCTTTATGGAATGAAGGAAGATAGGTCTAAGATCGACCAGAAAAAAGATTCGCTCGCCCGAGACTCAACCCCCGATTTCCCATACTATTGAAACCAACAAGAAAAAGGACTTGCAAGGTTTTGCTTATCGACAATCCCATTAAGGCACATACCCATACATATAAGCCAAGCAACTATGAAAAAAACGAAAGGTACCTGTGTAGTAGCGCTTAACGCTTAGAAGTTCAGAAGTAAAACACCTTCTATTGAGGAACTACTACTAGCTAGCTCTACTTGAGAAATGAATAACTTAACCCTTTTCTTGCTACTATTTGTGCTGAGCAAGAGATTTGTCTACGTCAAGTTAAGCCATTGTGCGCTAGCAGTTACTCTTCAGAGATATGGAACTCCAAGCCGATCAACAGGCCCAAGGAGAGTTCAAGGACTTCTTGCTTCGTCAGATGCTTTCTCAGACAACTTTATTAGCGCTTCACTGATTAGTGAATACTATATCTAACTACTTAACCTAGTTTCTTATCTCGTTCTTGTGACTTACCGTACGAGGAACAACAGAAACTTCCACTACAACTCCATCCATCGGCAAATATCCTGTATCGTAGCACGGAATTAGGAACTAGCTGCGTATCTTAGATATTTTCACGAATCTGTAGGAAGAAGACGCAAATATTTTCATGAAGAATAAGCTCTTAGATGTAGCATTACCAGACGATCCAGAGTGCAACCTCACCTATCCTGTTAGGGACCCAGTGGAACGCTCCTGTATAGATTCCCTATGCTCTGTAAACGGCCGAGGCCGGCCGGCCCGTAGATCTAAAAGGATCCAGCCATAGGCTTGACCGTATATTGTTTGTCCACAAACAAAAATAAAACAAGGTTGGTTTTTAGTAGTAGTTCATGAGACCTCGAATTACCACGTTCCAGCGTGCATTATGCCAACAGGTCCCACCACACACTCTAGCTTAGAAGTTAAGTCACCCTTATTTTTTTCCAGAAATAGAATAGAATAAAGAATGAGATAGTCTATATCCTGTATCGATCATAGTATCACTCTATGAATAGGTCAATTCTCTGCGACCTCCCACCATTCATGAAATCGCTTGCTTCTTGCAAGAATGATTCCTCGGTGTAGGAGTAGAAGCGCTGGTCCCCTTTGGTAACCTTGCTTGTGCCTATTGTTACCCACCGTAGGACCTCCGTCCCCGAAGCGAAGAAAGAGGAGTAGGAAAAGAGGTTTTCCTTTTCTTACAGTCAAGTGGCTTTCCGCTCCTCTCCCGGCCCAGTAGTTCCACAACTACTACCGTAGTTGTTGCCAATGGGAATCCCCCATTTCGAAAGGTTACTAGGCCCACCGTTAGGTTAAAAGTTGTATACCACTTCTATGGTGCTGATAGATTCACTACTTCAGCGCCGTAATCGGACATTGCAGGCTAAGCAACTATTTCTCTTATATCGTTCCACACTAAGAAGAGGGATGTGTACCTCCAGCGACAACAAGAATGGAACCATAGGCTCCTATGCTGGGAGCATTTTGGGGTATAGGTCTAACCATCTCAATTCTCTGTTTCTGCCATGCTATAGTTATTAAAGTCTCTCGACGGCAGAAATGGGAGATTACCTGTAAGCCACATGCCTCGCGAACCCTATTAAACTTTAAGGCATTTCATTGCACTTTAATAACCCTAGTGAAGAGGCGCACTCCGATACCATTGATGTCCAATAGCTTCTATAGTAATGGCTGGATCGACTACTACCTCGTCCATTGAGTATAACAGAGAAAATGATGGTATAGCAATGAACATAGGGATGATACTAGGAAATATGGTTTGAAGAATATCGATAGTAGTTCCATGAACATTCCATTGCGGGATTAAATTTTTTATAGTGGAAATTCCTTAAAGCGCGACCCATGATCCATGATACAAAAACCAAAATCAAAATAACGAAGAAAAACACACCGTGATGTAAGTCTGTTATTCCTTGCATTATAGGTGTTGCTGTATCTTGAGATCCCAAGTTCCATGGTTCTGCTGCATCACAAGGAGCAATTGTGAGGAATATCCATTCTAGAACAATCATTTGGTTTGGTTCATTCTTTGACAGCTCTGCTCCTCCCTAAAAAAGAGAGACTGAATTTCTTCCACCTTCCCTGTAGGATTAGTGAAGAAGTTTAGAGTTAGTTGGTTGTTCACCAACGGAAAGCATGGGATCAAAAAAGGTTGAATTTACGCAATTTCTGTTCCAAGAAAGATATTATGTTGATTGATGGCTCTTTCACTCCAGCGAAATGGAATTGGCATGTACCAATTTGGGTCAGATTAATAAGCTTACGACCGCTGAATAAACTTGGTTGACGAACATAGTTTATGCGCCACTAATGTAGCGCCAACCCGTAGAATTTCCTTTTCTTCTTCCAATTATTACTTCTGTAGGTTTCCCGGTAATAGGTATATCTGTGAGAACTCTTACCCATGTCTTACCATTTCTTTGGAATTATGCGCTCATATCACGATAAAAGCGTTCGATTATAGCATGACGGACTGCTTCAATGGTTCGATATGAAAGACGACAAGATCTACAACTTTTAGTGCCAGAAAACATAGTTGTGTACCGTTCGGTTTGCAACCCCTACTACATCTGCCTTTATGATATTTACTATATTTCATACGTTTCGGATATAGAACGTCCCCCCTTTTTTTGACTATATGAAATCCACACTTTGACACCTGAGATTCCGTAAAGAGTACATACTTCCGCAGGAGCATAATCTATTTTCTAGTTAAATAAATTACGAGATGTTTTTCCATGCTTTCTGCTTTCAGTTCTAGCTATTTCTACACCTTCTAATCGACCTGAAATACATATATGGATTCCGTCCACCCCCTTTGTCATTACTAATGGAATATCCTTCACTATTTGACTAAAAATGGAAAGAAATAATCTTGTTTTGTTCCTTGGTTGAAAAGAGATGTCTTGAGCAATCGGGAGAAGCACTTTGATAAACAGATTTGATCTTGACCGATTCAATTAAGGTATTACTGTTTGTTCTATTATACAACAAAGATCGCATTTTTTGCACTTCGTTCAAGTAATAGTTGTACCCATACGGAATTCTTCTATTTCTCAGTATTATCTCTATCATCATTTTTATTCCCCTTATCAATTCTCCTATCCTATTTAGGTCTATGAATTTCTCCATCAGTTCCATTACCTTATCCTTACCCATGAGGTTCCTACATTTTCTCCTTAATTGAACTAGTAGTTTTTCCCGAGCATCCTGAAAAAAGGTTATTATACACCCCACCCAATTCCTTGGAAAAAAAGGTAGCACCGAAGAAAGGAAAGAGCGAGATCGTGGTTTTTATTGTTCTCGCGGTGCGAAGATCATTCGCTTGGCGAATAAATTGGGTCACCCTCTTTTTGGATTTGGCCAAACACTTTTTCTAGTTGGTCTAGCTTTCTACAAATAAAGTGATGCAAGAATGTATTCTTTTATCTAAGCTTCTTCCCTATGCATTAGCTCCCCCCATCGTAGATGTTTCAGCGACGCCCTGTGCCACAAAATGATTGAGAACTACGACGGGGTCAATATACATTTTCTTCTTTGTATTCAATAAGTATTGCATGACCGAATAATTCAAGGAAGGGCGGACTGCGGGGAGGGTCCTTTTAAGTAAATGAATCGTCGGGCGGTTGGAGCGGGACCTTTTTGGGAAAAAGAACTTAAATAAGTTTGTTTTTCTGAAGGAGTCTTCATTTTTTATCAGGAATGCTATGTCATTTTCAATCCCGGAGTATTTCGGATGCTTGAAGGCCCCGCTAACACAAAGTGATTTAGAAAGATTCTTCTTTATCGATGGTGATCGGTATGGTATCCATAGCCTTGCTTCTTTTTCGGCCAAATCCTGATTTCATTTTGCTCTCCCGATCGTTGATCCTGATCGACTCGACTCTTTTCCCTGCCCCCCGTCCTATCACTTTGTTTTGTTCTTCTTGTGTACCATCGCTTGAATGAAGACACCCGACCGGCCTGACTTTCCCAAATGCCCCCCACCGGCCCTTCTACTTTACGGGTCTAGATTTTTCGCGTCATTTCAGTCATCGTGGTTGACGGGGAAGAAAGAAATGAATGAATGTTCTTTTGGAAAATGTATAATAATACACCTACCGAGACGAAAGCCAAAGGTGAGTCTCATAGGTGGACGTATCAAACCGAAAGAAGATCTCAGATTGACATCTTGATACACTAATTTACCATAATAATAAATAGAGTCAATGGTGACTCCACTGTGGGAAGAGCCGCTTCCTTCTTGCATGATTGGGGGGGCTTCCATTCACCAGCGCAGACTAAAAGTGCTCTCCGAACCGTGCTGGATACTCACCACTCACACGGCTCTCCAACCAAACCAGTGGTGGATCCCGGGAGACAAAGTCAAAATGCAACATCATTTGCCCCATACATTGAGATACTCTTCTCCTGTTTTACGAATCCAACAACTCTCTTTACTGAGCGAGACTCCATCCATATCACTACTAGTGGTTTTTCTTTCATTCAATCATCACTTTTTTGACAGCTTAAACTAGGCTCCACTGTAGATATAGGTTTTTGGTCTTAATAAAAATAGATCAAAGGTGCGTTGGACCGGTCAGTAGCTGCTTAGTCTCATCCGTTTTAATCTCCTTACACCTTACTGCTTTTTTTCAAAGAAAAAAAGAAGGGGGTCGATTTAGGCTCCTTCCCTTCCACTGTGTAGCCATGCTAGCAGGTACTACGAGCCCTTTGTCCCATGAATCTAAACAGTTCGCGTGGTTCACCGGTTCCACCAAAAACTCTCATTTGTTGAAGTGGAGCATTGTGCGTTTTAGGCGCTGAGCGAGAAATGTCTCTTCTTTCCTTTTGGTTAATTCACTCATCTGAAACTTAACACTTGTTTTTCTCATTGATTCCCAGGGCGGTGGTATTCATGAATGAAGTTTATCCAAACCAAATTAGCACATCTTAGATCAGGCTATGCCCTTCCAGCTGAGGTGGCGCGGGGCCCTAGATGTGCTAGCGATTGGAACATAGGGGAATGGTTGCCCTAGTTTCTCGGCCTGGTATCCTTCACCTCGCATTCATTATATCTATATTAAACTATGCCCCGGAGACACGGTCGAAGCATGCCCATCCAGTGTTCTTCTTTCACGACATGTTATAGTCCTGGGTGTCTTCCAGTTATCTTCTAGCCTTAGAAGAATTCGTGTCCGCCCCCGGCATCTGCAACGTCCTCCTTTGATATTCTAATCTAGGAGAACTAAAAGACTAACCCATTAGGTAACTTTCGTGGTCGCCCTCACTAAACCAACTTGAATCTGAACTACGATTCAGATCAAGTCTTATAGAAATAGGATTTCCTTTATGTGCCATATGCGCTTAGACTTTACTTTTTTCCCCTTTTTCTTCGCGGTCCAATATTTGTTCTCGAAGGTTTTCGTTTCCATGTAGAAGAAAACTCTCCAAATTTATGACCAACCTTTGCTTCAGAAATCTTACAACGAACAGGAGTTTTTCCATTGTATATTTGTATGGAGAAATCAAATAATTCCGGCGAAAAAAAAGATCTATGTGACCAAATTTTCCTGTTAAAAAGAAGATCTCTCTTATTCTTCATTTTCAAGAGGAATGCATCAACAAAACTGCCCTTCCATATAGATCGTCGTGGCATGAAGAAATTTCTTCGCTTCAATTCCGCCCCTAAAGCTAGATCCTCCTCCTCCTCCTTCTCCTTTAAGATAGGATCCTCCTTGGTCCTTTTTACATAACACTCTCGACCGCCCAAGAGGATTGGCTATCTTTCTCTTTATACGCAAAATCTTGAAAGTCAAAGAAAATGATCTACCTTGGCCTTATGTTTGCATGGGATTTGGGTTACAAGCAGGTCATTCTTGAAATAGATTTTTAATATTATTTGCATGCTATGTATGACTCATTTGATTTCCTTTAATCACCCTCAAGAACAACTGATCCAAGCTTGCAGGAATCTTGTTCAAAGGGATTGGTAGTGCTTTTGTAAGGATACTCATAGAAAAGAGAGAAGGTAAGATCGCGGCCGACTGGTTGGCATCTGAAGCTCTAAAGCATTTGTCGGGTTATCAACAACTTTTGACCTATCTGCGTGGACTTAAGATACGTAAAAAAGAAGAAAGAAAAGGAAAAATTATTGTAAATTGCAAGAGAAATGGACTCACTCTACAAATAATTGTGTAAATTTCAGGAATATGATTCAAGATTACTTGGACAAAGGTTTGTTCCGGCTAGCAGACCGACCAATAGGAGTCGAGACATCACCGTTTGAGGGAGCAGTAGAGAGACCAATATGATGTCTGCTGAGTTAAGAAAGTTGTCATACCCAGAGAAAGAGTTAGCGGCGGCTGAGTAGATCCCATCCCACAAGAGTTAAACGTTCCATAAATGGCTTTTAGTGGACTCAAAAAACGAAATCTTGATATAATCGATATCCCGGTAAGAGAAGGAGAAGAAAAGCTTATGATGATCCCAACATAGAGATGCATAAAGGAAGAGAACGAACTTCAGTCTCTTGAGCGACCGATCAAGAAATGAAAAGATAAGGGTAATGGTTAGTGATGAGGGCATAGGACAGAGAAAGTTCCTTCTCACTCTTTTGAATCCCAGGGATTGTCTCAGGGAAGAGTCCAGTCCCTGAAAAAGCCATCTCGATTGGTATCATTCAAATGTGAATGTAGGTCTGATTGAAGCATAAAAGTTAAATAGTAATAATAAGGGGCTTTTGTCCGTTGATAGTCATCTTACTTGTGTCCTACGTTGCGCTCTTAAATACATCAATCGCTTTGTCCTTATTTATTGAAGAGGTGCCCTAAGAAACATTTTTTATGGAATTGAAATCTTTATTATATATTTATTTTATTAATGATTGAATGAAACCTATGTAGTCGATGATGATGGGAAGATTCCGCTACGATCTCGGCACCTCTCCTCTGCACTTATTCCATCTGTTTAGTCAATCACTCAGCCTTTAGTCTGCTTTGAATGATCCTATCTCCACTTATTCCATCTATTTGTCAATGTAAGTGATTAAACACCTCAAAGTCTAATGAGAAGATATTAATAGTCAATGTAAGTGATTTCATACTCAAAAAAATATCACCTAGAATAGTTGGCAAATTATATTTTTGGAAAATAAGGAGCTTTATAGATCTAAGTGAATTCGACGCTACTGAGTTCATTTCTAAGCTAAACCCATTCAAGTACAGTCAAAAGGTAAAATATTTCCCTGTGTTGATAGAAAGAGCTTTCTTCTCATCCAACTATTAATATCATAAGAAAGTTCTTAGCTTAAGGACGAGGTATACCACAAGCCTACCCGAGTTCAACAGCATTGATGTCGGTATTTATTCATTTTTCGGGTGACCGTTCTGGAATGAACAACGACCTATTCCCTATTCAATCATACCAGAAAATTAGACACCTTACACTCTAAACTCTGACAATTAGAACAACTAAATCAAGCTTCAGAAAAAAAGATTTATTGCTTTCTATTCAATCTATATGGTAGATTGGATTGACGGATGGTGCACCTGTCAACGATACATAGAACATGTTCATTTTCATCAGCTTCGCTTCCTCAATTTCTCTTATATAGTAAGTTTTTTAGGAAAATCCAATTTAGGGCAATAATAATTCATGCATTCTAAGTCAATAACGAATTGTTCCAATATCCATATTTTCTTTTTTAATAGTTTTAAATAGAAAGGAGGTAAGAGAAAGATTATGAATTTAGAGATAGAATCAATCGAAATTGAATGGATGAATCAAATCAAATCACAATCAAAAGGGAAGAACAATTAAGGAAAACAGAATTCAAGGTCCAAGTACAATAATAAAGCAGTTCAGTAATTCGGGAAAGGTTTTCACCGATTTTGTATTTGTAGAAATTTGGCTACATGGCCGAGTGGTAAGGAAAAGGACTTCGAATCCTTTTTTCCCCAGTTCAAATCCGGTGTCATCTAATCATCAAAAAAGTTGAAATGTATTCTTTTGATATAACTCGCCGAATGATTCCCCAATCGAAATATTTAGGCTTCTTCAAGGAAATATTTGAATGCTTGAGTGGCTATCAAGACATCGAAAGCTTTCTTACATTATACGATAAGTTAGTAAAGGCATTTCAGGATATAATATGAGTGAAGAAAATCCCTTAGTAAGTCGGGTGCCTAGAAAGGGAAAAGGAGAGTAAGCAAAGCTTTTAGCAGAAAAAGATAAAAATCGACTCTTTATCCCTAGCTCATTCTTCCAACAATTTATACAGCTTGATTAGGCGCGCTTTTCATGCAGAATCAGTCTTCTCTGGTGCCAGCTGTGGAAAGATTCCCTAGTTCCAGCCAGCTTTTATATAGAACGGTTTAATTTCTTTATCTATATGAAATCAAATGGAAGAGTCTTTATTATTGATTGGGTCCCTAAACTCAATAAGAGTGGGGATTAGCTCTTCTTTGGGCAACTCATCCACGTGAGCTCGCCCTGCGCTCCTGCCTGACAAAAAACAAGTTCTTTTACCTGCCCACAGATTTCTTGCAGGAGATTGCCACACTGGGTGGCATTCTCTTCAGTCTCCCGATGCAATTGGGCTATTTACGCTGGAGAAAGGCCTAGAAGAATATCCTTGAGGTCTGGAAGCGCAGGTGCAGGATCCGCGCTAAAGGCTACTGAAGGGGTGGCGAATACTAGAAAATCTAAAGCAAACCAGAAAGGATTTTTATTCAAAATCGTACTTGTGTTTTTAGAAAAAGAAAATCATAAGGAAACATTATGATTATGAAAATAAAAATCTTACTAAAGCGAGAAGTCTATTAGGCAGTAAAGTACATATACTATATATACTATATACACTATATACGATATTCTTAGAAAAAACCTCAGGATTAAATGAAAGATATATGCTAAAAACAAACTATAATGATATTCAACACTTTATGGGTGTTGACCCAAGTAGGCCTAGGCCAAGACAAGACACCTTCCTTCACTCTGCAATAGACCAAGGACCCCTCTCATCACAAGTAGGCTTGGCACTTAGTCGATTTGAAAGGCTGCAAAGATGCAAGAAGACTGAGGAGGTGCTAGAGTGAAGTGATTCCGGGGCTGGGATCACGAACACGAATCTAAATAAAATAGAAGGCTAAGGTCGAGATAGTCTTGGCTAAGCAATTCATCTACCTTCTTTGTGAGGTATTATTATTCTAATTCACATTATTCTTTTAGGTAATAATCGCCTTATTTCTGTCTTATTTCTTTCTTGTAGTACTGTCGGTCTAAGGAGAGGAATGGAAGTAGTCGTCTTGCTTCTTTTCTTTGGATCCGCTTATGTCTCTACTTCGCTTGATTCTCATGCCAGTGGACTCCATGCTCTGTTTTTGGCCTTATTAGCTTGATTTCATAAGTGAGCATTTTAAATTGAATAGATAGTGAGAAAAGCGCCTTTCGTGATTCAAGTAGTAAGCTCGGATTCATGATTGAGAAAGAAATCTTCCAAGCGCGGCTTTAGCTGAATCTATTATAGGGTAGGCTCTTTGGATAGATTGCCTTAAGGCGATGAAGGCCCACATATTTTGAATCTCGGCTCCCCTCAAGGAAAAAGCGGGATACTTAGCTGAAAGGGTGAACAAGGCCGAGCGCCTTCAAAGGTTGCTCCAGTCGCCTGAAGCCTTGTGGATTGATTGTGGGGGATTTAGGCGTGTCACGCCAACCATCTTCCAGTTCCTGGATAATCGTTCCCGGATAATGCTTGCCGCAGGGGCTAACCCTATCTTCGCGCATACTTCCTTGGTTGTCTGGGAGTTGAATCAGAAGCATCGAATGAAAGGTTCTTTCCAAGACCATCTGCTATTGAATCAGCTGCTGTTGCCGGGCGAGATTCTATCTTTTCCTTGTAGTCCACGGGATTTTACTCTGGGGAAGCTCATTCCTTGGATGGATCATAACTTATACAAAGGATAATCTCTATAAGAAGGACCAAATTGCATTGAAAGAACCTACCGATTCATGCCTGTCTTAACAACCAGAACGGGTTACCCTTCGTTTGCCCCATTACAAAAGTTATAAGTGGTGGTGAATCAGTGTCGCTACTATAAAGTGCTTTCCATAGTTCAATAGACAAAAGTGAGAAGAGCAGACCGATTTCCATTACATTATTATTAATCTTAAACAAAGAATCCTTTGACTTTTAATGCCGAAACCTTGAAAGAAAGGAAGGGCCTCTTTCCATCCCTAGTATATCTTCCTTATGCTAGAACTTTCATCTATCTTTCTTAACTTGCTTCTATCAAAGCAGCTTGTAAACTCCGACCATCGTCTCAGTGAAGTAGCCCATAGGTATGGGATACGAACGATTAAGAGTTCTTGCTTAAAAAAAAAAGGTACGTACTAACTGAGAGTGGAATCTATCCTGACTTTCAAGTAGCGCTTGATTGAGGGATGAACCCCGAATCCGTACTTTCCGGTACTATGCCTACTCCCCTTTCCTCTTTCAAGTGGGTTGAACTCTTTCTAAGGCAAAGGGCCAAGTGTGTGCCACGAGTGCTCTGTCTTCGAAAAGGCAGAATGCTGTTATAGAATCCGCTATTTTTGGAATAGAATAAGCTTTGTGTCCTAACCAGATGTTGTGGGGCGATAAGGGGTGCTTTATCTAAACTAGGAAGGAGAACTTGGCTAATTTATCTACTCTGATAGCATCTTTGAACGGCAGGTACCCACAACCGCCGTAACGAAGGAGTGAATCTATTATGTGGGAAAGAGCCCTCGAAAGGCCTTTCTCATCCCTTGCTTATACTGAATCGAGATTTTATTGGTCTTCTTTGACCGGCGGGTGCGAATCCGTAATAGTGAAACTAGCTCTTGCTTGTTGAATGCTTGACTTTTTACCTTTTCCTAGGGCATAGAAGGAGTTGATCCTGGTCGAGGAAAATGGATTTAGGAATTCATACCCTCTCACTTCGTTTGAGCTGAATTACATCAACCCTCTCACTTTGTTCGAGCTTCCTTTTCAGCCCTCTCACGGCCGAAGGCTCCGCAACACATTGAAGAGCTTTTATATCCGCCCTACCCTTAAACGCCCATTCCCCTAGAGTTCCAATGTGATTCTCATTCTCACTGCAGCCTTCTTAAGACAAAAGAAAGTCGGGAAAGAATATCATGGTAGTATATACGGGGATCAGAACGTATGTGGTTCTTCGGATCGATCATAGATTCTCGGCCTCGTCTTTTTGCTTCCACTCCCATTGGCGTCTCTTGTTTCCATCCCACCGTGAGAAGGTAGAGAGCAAAACCAACCCAACAAACAACTATTACTATGCCCCTTTTATTAAATCATGTACTTCTTGCAACGCTTGATGAGCTTCTTCATGTGACAGACATCGCAAAACTAATCTGTTGAACGATCTCCGATCCAGGGCATCATAGTAGTATACAATTTTGGAACCCTGATGGGTTTCACAGTCGACCATTTGATAGCCCTGTTCCTGAATATACACAGAATAGGGCTTCGATGAGCCCTAGATGTATAGGGGTTCTTCAACCCTTCTACTTCTAAGCAATTAGAAGAGCGTAGAATTGGACCTCCCTGAAATAGATAAATTTGGGATTAATTGTGGAACCGAGCATAGAGAAGAGGGAGAGGGCGAAGACATGCATCTTCTATTTTAGGGGTACACAGTCACGTGCTCAGCAAAGAGGTGTATATCACACTCATTCACAAGCGCAAGGTGCGTCATCCACCTGAACGGGGAGATGATTTCCCAAACACAAAGATAGGCATGCCAGGAAACAATGTGAATTCATTGCTATTTCGCTTTCCAGGAAGCTATTGACTAATGACCTAAAAAATATGTGACGTTTGGGAAGCATGAGCAACCCTTCGCGCACGAGATAGCAATGACAGGAGATTGACCGATCGGGGTTGAGTGACACCACTAAGGTACTCAGGTGGTCGGCAACTCGACTGTTTAACAGGATAGTATGAATCCGCTCTTTGACTTAGTTAAGAAGAATTGGTCAATCTGAGAGTCTCGCTCTGAGTCTAGCTATGACATAGGGGCTCGCTAACAGATCTATGTTGCTCTAAGTCTCGCATAGCTAACGCTACCATGACGCTACATTGCGCGTGCACTAATGTGACTTGCAAACAATGCTGACGATATATAGCCATATAGGCAAGGCTCAGCACCACCTCCCTTCGCTTCAGAGTCTTAAGCGCAGCTCTTCAAGTCAGAGAAGAGTTCTGTTGCAAACCTGTGCACTCCTATCGTATTGTTGCTTCTATCACGATAGGGAATCATATGATTCATTCTATACCTGTACTTTTGTATACTTTCTTGCTCTTATGGAGTTGTATTTCCTAGGGTATGTAGTTATTTTCCCTTGCCTGATAGTAGGAAAGGGAAAATCACTTGAGCTTTTTCATCTTTGCTCCTTCTTTCCGGAGCGCACTAATGAAAAACCTGAGATAATTCTTAGCTGTTGTGGAAGTTAGCGTCTTAAATAAAGTAAGTGCTTGTTGCTCCTGCTCTTATAGTTAGATAACTCACTAAAAGCATACCCTATCCTAGGGGCATGAGTACACTGCTTTCACACTCGAACTCTCCTACTGTATGTTGTGTGTGCTTTCAAGCAATAAGACTGCTTGCTTAACGAACTACTGCTGACGAAGGGTGCCATACCCGCACTAAGAGGTAACCTAAAATGAGGTATGAAAGCAGTCTGTTATTTCCACTTGAGTAAACTTAAGTCTTTCTTTCCTTGTACAGTCTTGGCTCTAGTAAAGAGAAAGAGTCTATCCCTACCCTACCGCAGGAAAAAGCACTTTCTATCCCACCGTTCTACAAAACAAACAAACTTGTCTAAGCACTAAAAGCAAAGAAACAATAAGGAATGGAATGGGAGAAGCTATAGTGCAGATCACTTTTGACTTTCTCGTCAGTCCAGACCTTGTCCCTGGTTCTATCAGCTATGAAGTTTTCCTCTGGTTCTTCCCGTCTCTAGTATAGATCAAATCACAGGATCTCTGTATGTATGCGCTGAGGAGCTAATCTCTCGGACGAAAGACTTCTAAACCCTGATTTCCGGAATGGCATTAATCGACTTATTTCTATCTTACAGCTTTGTTGTAGTACTGCTCTCTTTTCAAGCGAATCCCTATTTCAACTGCATTCCCTATTGCAAAGAAATAAACCTTGGTTCTTTCTGTTGATATGTTAGTTTGATGGATGGTGTGAGCCTCTCAGTTGCAATGAAAGTTCCCGATTTTCCAGTGCTATCCCCCCTCCCTTTCAGCCTGACATTACAAAGCTAGACTTCATCCACCGGACGCCCTGGCTTTCTTTTTTGTTTTCCAATTTTCTGTCCTTCATTCTTGCAGATGCAAATCATACATGACCTAGTGGCATTTATGCCAGACAAAAGCATACTTCTCAAGAAAGGAAAGCGGAGAGGGTTACTAAATTTTACTCTTTATCATCCCTTACTACTCCCCAATTCCAATCAAGTGTTGTCTTATTTCCCAAGCCACTGCTCAATCCTACTTTTTTGATTGATTGAAAGTATCAAGGAAAGACAGGCAAAAACTTTGTTGGCTCAAGAAGCAACTGACGAGAGAGAAAGAGTAGTAAAGGAAATACAAGTAGAAGTCTCAGGTCAAAGGAATCAAGGAAGAAATTCTTCTGATATTGCGGTTACTCTTTCAGAATCTCATCCTGCGACCCCGTCCTCCCCTTTTGCTCATAAGTAAGATCTTTTCCACGGAGTATTTTGACTCTTACCTTTGTTTCTTTCATTCGCTTTCTTGTTTTTGGTTCAAGAAGTAGATCCTTCGATCCTCAAAGCAATACGGTATGCTCCTTCTATGCTTTCCAGAAAAGAAAAATGCAATTCATTCAGCTCGAATGTTGCCTTTTGTCCTCCTCCTTCACTCTACATCGTAGAGACAATATGTTAAACTCCTTTATGAACTTTCTCATAGAAAATTAGGAAAAACCCTGTTTTGGATTCTTAGACTTATTTATTAATTACGCTTCGACATCACTTTGTAGAAATTAGTTCTTAAACTTCAGAACTTCTTGTTCTTCGTAGCGCTTCTCCTCCAGCTCCCTCTTCTGGCGTACATGTGCTCACAATAAACTTGCCTTTTTGTTTTCTTCAACTTCATGGTAATGAAACGTACGCACTATGGGTCCGAAATCACTGTTAGTTCAAAATATATGTCCATCGTTATTGACCAGTCTAAGATCACGTCACGTAGGGCTGTCGGCTTTCATAAAAAAAAAGTTAGTAACTTCTATGCTAGTCTTCACAATTACTATACTTCCCTTCCTTTTTTCGAGGAGATTATATAATCTTAACAGAAGGAGAAAGGTATAAAATAGAAATCCGCCCCAGTCACTAAAACTAGCTCACCATGCCTTAGGAGTGCTCCGCCATGGGCTTGTAGTCGGTGAATCTTTTTTCCGATAGAGCACCATTTATTGGCAAAGGAAACCCGATATTTAGAGATTTTGTTCTGTCCTCCAGACATTTATTATGTTGTCACTACTGCTTGTCAATTTGAATTGCATCAAAGCTCTCGTTCGAATATCATATTCGAGAATTCTAAACAAGAACTCGAGACATGAAATGAATCCAAGTGGAGGTTCTTTCTCATGGCGTAAGGAATAGCACGCAAAAGACAGCCTTGAAAGACAAAGACAGGATTTCAACATAAAAAGGGGTGGATGAGCGGTATTGGCTGGGGAAAGGGGAAAGTACATCCTTTTGTTCTCATTTCGTGGGAATTGCATCCATCACTAACCAGTTCAGCTCGGCTAGTGGGCTTTTTTGTTCGAACCTCGAATCCGGACCTGCTCGAGAAGACTAGACAAACTAACAAACCTAGGTCCAATATTTGCATCTACGAGCTAGACATCAACAGACAAACATCCTTTTACTGCAGTCTTCCCCTTTTGGGCATATACTTTTCTCTGTTAGGCTCGTGTAAGGGAGGTTATGAGAAGGGTCCCCCTCTCCCTTGTCAAAGCTTATTTATCCGTGAATGAGAACTCCTTTTTCTTGTTGGCTGGCTTATGATGGTTTCCTGTCCCAATTCAACATATTGCTTTTTTTGCTCCTTCTTGGTAGCAGGCTTGTGTGCGATCTTGGTCCGGTTATGATTCCTAAAGCCCACAGAGAAGGGTGTGAAGCCTCGCTTTACATGCTGGTCCCGCTGCCAGTGTGTTGGCGTCGAGTGAAGTTGTTCATGGATGTGGAGCAAGAAGCATAAAACTTTTTTGTTTTCCTTTCCCTTCCTCACTTACGATTACTTCCAATTCTAACAAATTTCTAGTTAATGCACCCATAAGAACCCGACAATACACGGTAGGGAGCCACCGTCATTTTGTCTAGCATGTACTCTTGGGCCCTCCGAGTACGACAAAGTAAAAGGAGACAAGACTTACCTCCCCCTACTTTTTCAATCACAACTGTCTCGTCTATTCTATTCTCGAAAGTGTGTAGACAGAAGGCCCTTTTTTGTACTATCTTGTTTTGAGGCCTCGTCGGTTGTCCAAGGTTCCCATTTTCTGAAAACTTCAACTTTCCCACGTGTGCGCAAGCTTGCGAATAGTTTTAGCGATCACTCTACATAATATATTAAAAGTGGTTTATGCTTGTAGCTACCTCCCAAGGGGAATACGTGTAATAGCCCCGCGGGGAACCCCGGCCCGGAGGTGGGAATCTCTTTTAATTTGTCTCTGCGATTGCTCTTTCTTGCAGCTGGACCGCACCTTCGCTTCGCACCTCTACTTTGTATGAAAAATATTAAATAAGGATTTAATAAGGAGATCTCTTAATTATTTGATAAAGGAATACTGATTACAAACATTACTTAGGAGAATCTCAATCCTTCTACCTCACCCTTTAAAAGGGTGGTAAAAAGGGGGGTTCAGGAGCGCTTCTTTTTCCTGCTGGTTCAGGAGCTTAGGCCCAAGCGGTAGTAGTTTCCTAATTGGAGTTAGCACAGGTTGGCCGGACACCAGAGGTTGGTTGGCGTATTCGGTAAAGTATTCCGCTAGCTGGAGTACAGCAAGCAAGAAAGCTCAAAGTAAAACCAACTGTAAGGTCCGGAGCAGGAGCATTAGGGTAGGCAATGGTCGCTGCATGGTTGAATTTAGCAAGTTTCCAGAAACTGGCACCACCTACCCGAGCAAGAGTTGTGCTCACCAGGTAAATCCGGAGAAGAGGAATTGTACTCTATGAGATCAAATCTCCTGTTGTTCCTTAGTAGCTCAGTGGTAGAGCAGTCGATTGTTAACCAATTGGTCGTAGGTTATAATCCTACTTGTAGAGATATGATCGATTCCTAATTCTTTAATTCGGAATAAAGGGGCTGGCTTTGCCCCTTTAGAGTAGGTAACCCGTTCCCTGTCTCTTTTTCTATTGCATTCTATCTCATCGTATCACATTCTGTTTTGCGAGATTCGAAAATCACCATCAATACCTCGGTCTAGGTCCGAGATAACCCTTTGTTCCATAGCCCTGGGGCTATTTACAACTAGCTAATTAAGAAGTCTCAGATGTACTAGCACCGCATCTTTGATGCAATCATCGATTCTCTCGAGAGGTCACAATTGCCTTGAGCAAAGTTTTTAATGACGAGGAAGGCTTTTTTGTTATTCTACTAGAACTCGCTCTGCTTTCAAATGCCCTTTATTTTTGTTTAGAACCCAGACGTATAATCGAAATAGGATAGATTGGCCTGAACCCTACTTCTCTTTCACTACTCGGGTTATCCTGAAGCTGCTAACCTGTCCCCTTGGAATGAGCGACGGAATTCTTTCACCGTGCTCTACTTCCTTAGAGGGATGAGAAGGCTAGTCCTCTTTCCTTCGGGCCCTTCTTTTCGATAAGGGGAGGCTATTCTTGAAAAGAATAGGTATGTTTAACTAGTTATTTGAACTATTCAATAAGAATAGGGATTTTCAATGCTACAAATGCCCCCTATCTTAACTGGATCACGACTCATAGAATCTATTCCTAATTGGTTGTTTAGCTAGACCACCTTTGGTTGAGAAGTTAACCATCTTATTGTGATTTCCACACCCCGCCCTGTAGAGGGAAATTTACCATTGAATGCGGTGCGGGCCACTGCTATCCCTTTAACTCAAAACAAGAGTTCTGTGCCAAGCATAAAGAATGAATCAATAGGACCATATTATAATCCACGAAATGCCATTACTCTATTTCTTAATATCTCGACTTTCTTTCTCAAACAACCAGACAGGGGTGCGGAAATAGCAACAATTCATGGTAGAGAGGAAATTGTTTCTAATTTGATTTTTCCTGAAACAAATCCCTCGCTTTGATAAGAAATATCTGAGTAAACAACCTTTGAGGTGAGGTAATATTCAATTTCGAGGGTTAGCTTTGCGTTCCTTGAGTATGTTTCTACCCTAAACTAAGAAAGAGTATAGTGCTCAGTTTGATAAGAGTATTACATAGTATCTGCTGGATGATTTTCAACGTCCCCCTTATGCAACTTATGGAATTTCTTCTGGTTCGCTACTATCATTTCCTACAGCTCACGATTGACCTTGAACTGGCCAAAAAGCTTTCTATATTTGAGCGGAATTCCACAATTGCATAAGCTTTGGTCTCAATCGATTATAGATTTAGTGAATTGGGTAGGTGTCGATAGCAGCAGAAACTTTACTTTGGTCCATACCACGAAACAAAGAAAGATCTAACGATTTCTTTTCTCTGCCTCTGGGCCCAAGAGCAAGGTCCCATGATCCTCTTTTCAATCTCTTACTTAGTCTCTCGTGCAATTAACTATCAAGCCATAGCAAACAAGTAAAGAAGGAATGAGCGAACGAAGTCGCTAAAGAAACGCATCCATCCTTCCATTTGAGCAAAGACATCCGACCCGATGTAATTCAAATTATTCGAAAGGAAAAGAGCGTCAAGCAGCCCAAAATGTAGCTCCACAGAGCTCCGTAGAGCAGGAGAATGCTCAAGTTTGTCTACGTGTGATTCCTTGGTTCCTAAAATGTGAGGTCAGCTGCAGATTCTACACTTCGAGTGACTCAACATAATGCTTCTCGAAATTAGAGCCAGAAATAACATAAAAGAATCAAAAAAAGACCATAGTTGATCTATGATTATCCCTCGGTTGGGATGGTCCTATCGAAGAACTTAATTCATGCAGAAAAAGAAACTTAGGATAGGAGACTGATGGAAGCAGCAGGGCTGGGTCTTCGAGTGAAACCCCAAAACCTCAAGTCCCCTAATGCCTATAAAATAAGAGTCCTACCGAGGATCTGGTGTCTAAGTTGTCTAAGATTTCTCCCAAAAGTAAGTAGGAGTGCTATTCCTTTCAAGCCTTCTGCCTTATAGTCTATAGACATTACCTCACTAATCTTCTATTTTCTCTAGGAATTTAGTTTGCTTTGTTGTCTCAGTAGTTGCATTCCCTCTAGTCCACTTTAAAGAGGGAAGGGGCCTAAGCATGTTTAGTTCCATGTCCTTGAGTTTCAATTGGAATTGTAGGTGTTGGAGTCCTAGGGTAGGTCCCAATGTCCTAGGTTCTTCCTTTCAATACAAGCCGAGGTAATAGTTTCTATGGTAGGGCTAATGAGATTTCTTTTTCTTAAGGCTAGGCGTATAGATAGGTTTCTGGATCTCGAGATTTGTTTCATTTCTCTGGCTAGGAATAATAAAAAAAGTAGGAATAGATGATTCTAGATCAATATAAAAAAAATGCAATTTCTAGAGAAAGTGTATTTGAAAGCAATCTCTTTCAAAGAGAGTTAGAAAAGCCAATCCAGTTGTTTCCTTGCATCTAGTGGATGAGAGTGCCCTTACATATAGTTCCAGGCCAATTCTGTTTAAGTTGGAGTTTCCTATGCTTGAAGAGTTTCCATAACTAGGACTAAGCGTGAACCTATCAAATTTCAGTGCCATATGAGTCAAGAGCTAGAGCAATAAAGTAGCGATTTTAGGAAAGCAGATTATCTTCTCGGGGAAGCGGTGCTCTTTCGCATAAGCCCTTTGTTAAGTAACGTGATGATGTTCTTTATCTACTGCTTTCCCTCCTGGCAAGTGACTTAAAGAAAACAAGTGAAGTAAGCTCCCCCTGATACAAGCGATCTAAGGGGCTTGAAGTTATCCCAATACCAGAGAGACACTTCACAGAGTGTGATACTTATGGTTAGGGGGATGGTCGTAAACCAAATGCAAGCACATGAACTCGCTATACCAATAGTTCTCTTCCTGCAACCCCAACTTTTACATTAAATGACAGAACAATTTTAAATGGGCATACGTATGGTTTGACTAAACGACTAACTTAGGCTAACAAAATAATAGAATCAGAAGCAAACGTAATAAAAAGAAAGCTTAGGCAAAATGGAAGGGGCTTGCAACGACTGAAGGCTTACGGGATAGGAGCATACTCAAATAAAAAATGTCCTAACAAAATCAATTGGGGTGATAGACCCGCGAACAAAAAGCTTTTTTCCTAGCATAGAATCTTACTTCAAAGACTGGAAAGCTTACAATAGAGGTAACAGAGAGAAGCCTTAATCTGATAAACTTATTGAAGGCAGACCAAGAGCATTACCTACGAGGATTTATTAGGATGGCTCAAAGACTTATTCGGTCTATTCCTCAAAGGCATATATGATGGAATTAGCTTTGGACTATGAGAGATCTAGACAGCAGGGATGAATGGTTTGCGAGGAGATTCAATGGCCAATGGTTCTACAACTGCAACAACACTAACTGAAAAGACTATTCTACGACAAGCTGCCTACTTAATTACACTTCCGGCATGGCATTAAGCAAGTTCTTTCTTCTGCGAATTTGAGATAGACCGACATCCGGTACGGGACTAAAGGACTGTGGGAATAGCGATAGACCGGATTCAATGATATAGTCCAATCAAAACAAAAAAAAGATGGTGAAAGACCACCACAAAGAGACCCTCGCTCAAGACTTAGTCTTATTAGAAAACAAAAGCGGATGGACCTTCCTCAAGAAAAAGCCAATATGATTTCGGGGGGCATGTAGGCAGAGAAAGGCTGGGAAACTATATGGTCTCGTAGGAAAACGAGAAAACATAGGTAGGCTTCCACACAGAGTGAGGGTAACTAGACGATTCCCCAAGGTCTAGTAAACTAAGGTTGTAGTAAAGACAAAGTTAATTCACTCCGGGGATTGGTAGTCCCGTCTGCTCTGACGACGGAATAATAATTATAATACGATGATAGCACCTTATAAGCAAGAAATTCCTAGCTCTCATCTTAGCAATGATAAGACCCTATTCATGGGAATTCTCGGACTTAGAATCGAATTCATACCCGGCAATCTACGATTTACCCAGCGCCTTAGTCTATGTTGAATAGGCATACCCGACATCCAACCAATTGTCAAATAAAGCTATCCGTGCCTAAATTCCTAGCTTTAAATCTATCTTTGAAGCAAAAATTCCGGTAAATCAAGCCTGCATGGAATACTTGACTTTTCCATGTGCAAGACAACAAAAGTATTATTTCCTAAAGCTCACCTCTGCGAAGGCCTTTCGGAGATTGAGCTTTCTTTCTCTTCTTCCCATTCTGATCGGTCGAGCTCTCGTAATCGATCGCTCATATGTCCATTTCATAATTTCTAGTGAAGTCAAAATATTCTATGGTTAATGATAAATAGTAAAGTTATGAACTCAAGCTATCAAAACAAAAGACCGAGGTCGATAGGAGCACTACTGGTAATTTGTAAGGTGGTTTCTGAAGTCTTAACCGTTGGCTAGCGCTTATCTCCATCTCTGTTTCCAACCTTTCATTTCATTTATCATTCCCGTACGCAGTACCTCTTTTTTAATCTTGCTATACGTGCAAGCCTTCTCCCATCGGTAGTTAGAAGCAGAACTGAAACTGGATATAACTACAGGAAAGGCTATATAGGTACGATATGAGGGTACGGTTAAGCAGGTAAGCGATGGCTCTCTCTCGCTCTATGGTCTTGTGTAAAGCCTTTTTGCCTATCTATTTTTTTTGTCTTTATTTAATGTAAGAAGATCAAAAGCACGAAAAGGAATGTCTTAGCGTGCCCTTACTCTAATTCGAAGTACGTCTCTTTATTTCTATTCAAATTCCTCTCCCTTCATTCCTCGATCCGCTTGTAAATTCTTGTTGTAATACCCACTCGTAAATGATTGGTGTAAGAATTTCTCACTAATCAGGTGTGATCAGTCTCATCTGTGTAAGAATTAGGAATTCCTCTTCCAACTCTTTCCAGAATGGGAGTTATGGCAAAGAACAAGAAGAAAACTAAAGGAGAAATATGTCCAATAGTAATAAAGGGTGCTTCCACTTGTTGACATCCGATCAACCTAGTAGAAAGCCAACCGCCAAAAGAAACCAAAATATTCCTTAGTGAATTTGGCGAAAACCTGAACTACGTACATACATAATTTTAAATAAAGGTAAAGACAACAGACATATAAAAACTGGTTCTATTGCGGCTACACCTCACGATTTGTCTGGTATACTACGATGAATGGCATGGATCGGTAGGAAATACCATTCTAGCACAATATGAGGTGGGGTGGACATCAGATTAGCAGGCATATAAATGTCGGGATGCCCCAAAACATTAGGAGCATAAAAAAACCCAAATGGAATAAAAGATAGCAAAAGCTACCCAACCTACTAGATCTTTTACATAAAAAAATTTGTAGGAAGTAAACAAAGTCTTTCCTTACGAAATCCACTCCTGAAGTAACATCTTTCAGTATTGGGACTGAAGTATAATACTTGAGAGTTGCTCTTTGCCCAAAGCCCTCCTTGCGACTTAGTTAGAAATACCAACTCTAAATAGCTTTAGCATTTCTTAAGTTGAAAAGGTATTTCTTGATTCTAGAGCTCAAGGAAAGGTTTGGAACCCTAGTAGCAGAATGGAATAAGTTTACCAGGCTGACTTCCATGCCAACACGAGTAGTTTAACTCATCACTACCTCGTAAGGGCGTTGAGAGTTTTTTTCGCTTTTTTTAAAAAAAACTTTTGAAAAATTCTTCAAAGAGCCTTTGCATAGTTTACGAATTCTTCTTAGTAGGGACCTAAACAGAGGAATTTCTTTTCTCAAAGTCAGACTACGCCCTATGACGAAAGGGGGACAAAAGAACGGATCACTTGTCGATCTGTGATAAAAGTAAACTATACCTGAAGAATGGGATGCAGATTGACACGCAAAAAATGGTAGGCTTGGCTATTAATCTACGCTCATTGATGAGACGGCGACATAGATAAGAAAGTATACCCTTTGTCACCCCCGTTGTCACTTAAAATTAAAGAAGAGATACACACTTTGGAATTAGTGGAATTTAGGATGGAATCGAATCGCTAATGCACTTGCGGTTAAGACAGGTCCTACATCTCCTACCTAATGCAATTGACCGACCTGCCATTTCTTTCCTTCAATAATGCCTTTGATTCATTTCAAGAAGCTATTTACAAAGGAATGACTACCTTTTTTTAAAATGGAAAAACCAAAAGGGCTGAACGAGCGCTGTGGTTATGAGCAATACGAAAGATGAGGAGAGTATTCCTTCCACTGGCTTTTATAGAAGTAGGGGAGCATGGTGATATAGATAGATGTCCAACCCTGCAGCAGCTAGTTGCTCTACAAGGGAGGGTTTAGGCAACTCGCTGGTTTCTAGATGGGTTTCCTTGCCAGTGTGTCCACTTGTTTTCCTATTCAAGTTCTGGTTCTAACTTAGAAAGTTCACATTCTTATTGACACTACTTATCATACACAGATTTAAGGCCTAAATGGTTAATTTTTCTTAACTTCCGATGAGTTAGGTTTTTAATGCAAAGAAGCCAGGCGAAAAGCACACACAGAGATTCTAAATAATATGTGAAAATCGAATCATTGACACGATGTTTATACGAGAGATTTGATTATGGGATACAATCGAAGGGATCATAAATTTCAAAACATGAGAAGTAAGGGAATATCGATGGACTTTGTTGAACAGAGAGAAAACAGACGACAAGTGACTTTGATCTCATGTTGGCCTTTACTTTGGCTACTAAAAAGGGAGTTGGAGTTTCACAAAAAAACATTGGGGCTTCGTTTAGCCGCCTATGTAGTAAGAAAAACTCTAATTTTGACATTGAATAGCCAGACTGTGTTCATCACCAGTGGCGTAAGAAGAGGGGGCATATGGTTGATTAAGAAAAAAACAGGAAACAAGAGACCTAGTTTTTTTTTCAAGTTTTTGATTCCAGAATGTCTGCATCTATTGTTCTTGTTATAGGTTAATGTTTAGATGAACTACACAACCTGAATTACATCCCTAATTGCATGCATTTGTTGATTCACTTCCGTCAACAACGAGAATTTAGAGTATATTGTAAGGCCGCACAGTATTTTATGATTTTTTGGAGGAATTTCTAGCATTCATCTGCTAATGTGTAATATGCTGCCTTTTGACAAATCATCAACTCTGGATTCCTTGAAGGCGTTGATCTACGGAACTGACATATACTTGTCCTCAATGCATGCATCACAGAAGTGGCACACAAAATATTCTCATCACTGAGGCCATGCAAATTGAACATTCCAGAAGCTTCTAGAGACCGGCGCATGGGAACGACAATTGCGGTTGCTCCTACTATTATTCAACGACCATCAACAGAAATGTCTTGAGGAGTAGTTAAACGGGCAGGAGATAATAACAGAATAATTGTGTGCACTGGTGGACCTAATACTTATGTACCCGGGCTAGCGCCCTCTCTCTTCTGTGCCCTCTCTCTCTAGCAGAATGCTATCTGTTCTTATTCATATATTACCTTCCATTAGAAAAAAAAAAAAAAAAAATGAAAAATGTTAAGATATTCTTAATGATATTCGGGCTTCTACCCAGCAGAGTCTTCCATAACTGACCGACCGGTGAAAGGATAGCCGGACCCGTTGAAAGCCGGCAGTTATTGATGGCTTGGAAAGAAAGCTGGGCTAGGTCTTCTTCCCTTAGAGAGGCTTATTCTCCTTTCCCGAGTTCTCAAATATTTGCTTTTGTCTCTGTTTATTCTATTATTAGTTCTATTGTTCCGATCCGCTTGTGTTTCAGGAAATCAAACCGAAGTCAATTCATTCAACAAGATCTGGTCGGATCCGATCTGGCCAAAGTAAGCCTTGTGTTCAATTGCGCGGTTGGAAGGATTTCTTTCTGCCATCTGTCTTTCCCTTATCTCTCTTCTCTTAGCAAAGGTAGGTGAAAGTCAAACCTTTGTCTGGCGGGCTCAGGGTTTGCCGTCAGTTGCTTCCCGTGTAGCCGTCAGCTCGTTTTTACAGATCCGATCGGGTGTTCATAATTTGGAGTAAAAGGATACGAACCTTTGCATGCCGGTACCAAAAACCAATGCCTTATCATTTCGCTATTATCCATAGGCCCTTTTTTAGATGGTAGGAACGGGGAGAGGGGGAAGGGAGAAGCAGGGCTCGAAGAACCAGACGAGCCGTGCAAGGACCTGGGGATATAGCAACGAAGAATCAAGTTTCTACCCTTAGGACCGATTACAACAAGCTCACGACTCTAATAGAAAGAAAGGATAAGCTCTATGCTCTATTTTCTTGCAATGATATGACTATCAAAGTGAGAGAAGGCTTCTGTAACCTTAGATACGTTACGCTGTTCGACCAAACTCGTTTGCTCTGCATCGACCGAAGGTTGGTAACCTTCATCACTGTCAGCATTTGGTACTCTCTCGATAGCTTCAATAGTTCAGTGAAAGCCTTTGGTGTAATAAACCGCAAGCCCTTCAGAAAGAAAGACATAATATAATAATGAATTAATTAATAAACATTAATAATTCAAAAAAGAAAGGGTTGGTTAAGAACTATTGACTGTAAACCATAGCAGTTACAGTCACTCAATGGAGATGTTCGCCTTTGTTTGGAATGAAGATGGATGAACAGGCACTTGAGCCTGGAACTGATGAAATTCGGGGTAAACATGGAAGCAGTCACTATATTGGGAGGGGGAAGACATGACCGCGACTTATGAAAAAAGTACCCTTGAAAATACTAAAGGAACGGGGGAATGACTACCTGTAATAAAGCACAGGCTAATACGAGCCTATCAAAGAAAGCAAGGCTTAGATTACCAGATCATGGACAAGATCTTCCTAGATATGTAGAGCCACTTGACTGTAAGGAAACAGGCCCTTGGGCCACTTGCCTTGCCCTTTTTTCGCACCTATCTTTCTTTCTTGCTTACCTATAACTCTCTTGTCTTAGTGACTCTTCCACTTTTCTATTTTTTTCCTGAGTGTTAAAACGATAGATTTTGCATTTGCTAATGAATTGGATCCGCGCCGATTTGATCAATAATGGGATTCTTGGCTAGAGAAAGGTTCTGTGACATGGACGCCCAGCCCAACTCGGTCGGTCGGTTGGCCCACCTAACAGATGATGATATTCTCGATCGATTTGATCGAATTTCATTCTTTCTCACTATTCAGAACAGTGGAGCTTTCGATCAAGATCTTCTCGCCTCACCCGTTTGGGCTCTCGCTCGAATCGGAACCTTTATGCGTAGGTAGGCTTTCGACTCAATCTAATAGCCTACCTATCGGGCGCCAATAAAAGAGAAAGTTTTCGCATGGGCTCATCATCTGATGCAGAACCGATGCGAGAGGGAGAAGCGAGGATTCATAGCTTTCACGAACCAGTGGAAATGAAAGACTTCTTCCCTGCATTTTGTCCTTTCCAAAAAAAGGAAATTTCTTTGAACAAAAACCTTAGTAGTTTTCAAACAAATTCAATTTTGGGCCAAGCCTTGCCAGCCGGTAATAGCTGATGGCATAAAAGGGGGAGATAGGGAAGAGGATATTAAGAATAGTCACTCCACTCCATAGATAGTGCACACAGATTCTTCTTTCATTTCCCACTCCTTTTAGGTCAGAGACGAGGGCTGCTACAGGGGCTTTGCCCATTCTCCCTTTATTTCCGCTTTACAACCGGAATAAGGAACCTTAGAATTCACCCTACCTGTCGATGAAAAAATGGGATTTGAGAGGAGCTGAAAGCCACTTGACTCTAAGGAGAGGACCACCCGCTAGCGGATCAGAAAGATTTGTATGGAATGTCCTACTCCTGCCTGAGCTTTCCGATCAACCAATCCCCTATTTCAGGGACATCTGTGTTAGGTAGGCCCAGGGATCACTGATTAGTCGAATGAGCCCATCTCTCTGGCCTATCATTTGTTGGTCGATCCGGCTGGCGGCTCCTGCATCTCCTGCCTCTCTATGGGGGCCCCTTTTTTTAGACTAGTTTGCTGCTAGGAGTCCCTAGAGTCGAATTAATAATCAATAGAAGTCCCAATAGAAGTTGACTGACCTGGCTCTTCAATCGACGATCTACTGCTCCCTCTTAATAGCAGATGCCCATGCTTTGATTCGAAAGCCCTAGCCATCCCCAGGTATTCAGTGTCTGGTTCGATAGGACCAGGAAGAGAGGACTCTTTTTTTTCCTCCTCCCTTCAGTCCAGTTTGAACCCGTCCCAACAACGAACACCTTCCTACTGCAAGGTGAGGCTCTGCCCTTCCCCTAGAATCCACTCCGGGTCGGAGGAGCAACTAGTCAAACTTCTTGAGCAGCCGAGATATTGAACAACGAACATTTGAAACAATTCCTTGCCTCACCCTGAGATGAGAGGGAAGGTCGATTTGACTCGAATCCTGGACCTGATCTTGAATCCTACACCGGTTAATGATGCGATGGGGGAAGTTTTTCTTTTTTCATCAATGCTGGCCCAGTCGAGGCTCGTCCATGCCCAATCCCGATGGGCCTTCGATTTGCCCCTACCCTAGCTCTATAATCCACCCGTCTTCCCCAGTCCCTGAAAGCCCTCCGGGGGCCTAGCCCTCTTTCTCCACTCGAGTCTGAAGTTTAGCGGCTTTCATCGTTGACGAACACCTGCGCTAATAAGACAAAGAAATGGAGAGTCTATGCCTTGAATGAATCAGTAACAACGGATTAGTGGAATGAGGGATCAAGAGACGGATAGGGAGGGAATGGCCTATCAATCATTGGTTGACCTTCCCTTGAACCAGTCACGGAGCTCTCAACTGAGTTGTTTAGGTTCTGGAATTCCATCTCTAGTTGGGGCTTTCGATTCGAAAAAATGTGGTGCGGGTTCATCTCTCTCGACCAGTTCAGGTGAGAGGGAGGATGTAATTCAGCTCGACCTACAGGGAGAGGGAGGGTGATCGAGGGGACCCAGACTTTCGATTTCTTCTCTATGGCGGGAGGTTTCTTTCGTATCAAGAGTGTGTTGGGGAGGCCAGGGAAGATGGATTGGATCGAGAGGCGATGCTTATGCTTCTTCTTTCTCGATAGGATTCCCATCATTTTCAGTCTACGGCGAAGGAGACAAGGGCGAGGCACCGAACATGTTCTACCCTCAACCTCCATCCGTCATTAGTAATCTCAATTCGCTTTTCCTATTCACTAGTACACTGCGCGCTACAACTAGCAGCCCCTTTACTAGGTTGGGAAAAGGCTAGCGCGCTAGCGCGCAACGGCTGATGAAAAGCCAGCAACTTCTTAGGAGTCAGATAGGGTTGGAACCCTATACAAGGGGCTGCTTGCTGCTCGCCCCTATCTCTAAAGTGGCTTATGCACTCCACTTGTTACCACTAAACGACGAAGCCAGGAGCGGAAGGAGGGACTTGAACCCTCAACCTTAGCCTTGGCAAGGCTATGCTCTACCATTAAGCTATTTCCGCCAGCTAGGGTAGTGGCGAAGCACTACTGAGCAATTCACGTATCAATTGATACGGACGACTTCTGTTTTTCCGCCGGACCACAGTCTTGACCTCCGGCTACGAACACGAGTAGATAGGCGGTTAGGGGGGGAGAGGGTCGGCTGGGCCTGCCTTTTCAATCAATCTCCGGCCGCTCAGTGCCGCGATTGGTGCGAGTTGTAAGGAGTCTTGGTCTCGAGTCAAGCTGGGGCGTCATTTCATTCTCGTAACGGGAATGAGTGCACCGCAAGACCAGACAAGTTGCTCCCTCGCCTCGCAGCGGCGGCATCTGTCTTTTAAGTTAAGTCATTTCCTAAGACGGCTCCTCTTATTCTACGATAATCCAAGCTGCAGCGGCACCTCATGAACTTCTTACTGGGGCAGTACTATAATAGGCATTTGCGAGTGTTTGGATGCACGTGTTTTGTTCATATTCCTGCGCAGTTAAGAGAAAAATTGTCCCCAAGGCAACAACTTGTGTCTTTATTGAATATACTCAGTCCAGGTATTATGACGTGAAATACATGAGAGTCGATGTATCCTTAATGCTCTCTTTAATAGGGTCGCCTCATATTTCTTTAAGCTAATAAATCAGCCCCGATGGAGAATGATGATGGAGATGTATTGTGGTCTTCTCGTGTTCATCAACTCGAACCTCATTCTTCCGCAGTTGATTTAACAGATTAGCCGCAATCTTTAGGCCAATATCTTTGATTAGCATCTTTTGCCGACTGTCAGCCTTTTTAGCTGACCTCAGAGGATTCCTGTCACCCGATACAACATGTTTATTGTCGGAGGCGATTACAACCTCTTTCCCAGGGTCAGGCTACTCCAGAAGATCAACAATCTAGCCCAGTTTCTTTCCTTCCAATTGCTTCCCTGCCAGTCGCTTCCTAAAATTCTGGATCCCGCTCTCAGCTTCGTCGATCCTCTCAAGTTTCTTATCCTGTTGAAGGCTTATGAATCGTTTTCCCCAAAACAAAAGATCGAGCTTACCTCATCTCAGTTCAATCTTCTCATGAACCTGAATCATTTGCTGAAGCCTCCAATCATTCTTGCTGGAGAGATGCTATACAGGAAGAAATCAATGCCCAGGAAAAAAATAATAAGACTTAGTCTCATTGCCTGCAGGGAAAGAAGCCATTGGCTGCAAGTGGATTTACAAGATCAAGCATAAAGCAGATGGCTCGGTAGATAGATACAAGGCTAGATTAGTAGCTAAAGGATTCCTTCAAGAATATTGAGTCGAACCCCTTTCCTTACAGTCAAGTGGCCCAAGGGCCCCCTTTAGAGATAGGGAAAACATTTGCTTCAGGTTGCTAAACACCATTCGTGGCATTCTTGCCTTGGCTGCAATCAAAAGGTGGCCTTATTTCAATTTGACGTGCAGAATAGAATGCCTTTCAACAACATAAGGGAAGGGGGCAAGAATAAGTTTCTATTCAGCCTCCTCCAACTCCAGGCTTCTCTTCTCCTAGGAATCCTAACTTGGTATGCAAGCTCAAGAAAGCGATTTATGTTACGGCCTCCGGCAAGCTAAAGCAGGCACAAGAGCTTGGTTTGAAAGGTGACAGCAGCATGTATAAGAGCCGAAATAGGAGTAGAGGAAGGAGCCGGTTTTCAAATAAGTAAATCGGATCATTCAATGTTTATAAGGAGGTCGACATCAGGTATTGTCCTTCTTCTGCGTGGATGACATTGCTTTCTCTAGTAATGACTTAGCTTCGATAAATGAGCTTAAGAGAAGATTAAGAACCCAGTTTGATATGAAAGATTTAGGAGACTCAAAGTCTCTTCTGGAGATTAAAGTGATGAGGTCGCAAAGAGTTTTGGAACCCAGTGCAAGTATTCATTGGATTTATTGTCAAAAGCTGGTCTTTCTGCATGCAAACCGGAATAAGATATAAAATTAGCCTCAGATGCAGGAGAGCTATTGGATGACCCATCTACTTGCAAGGAGACTTGTTGGGACTCTTTTCTACCTGACTAATTATCGCCCAGACATTGCTTACACTTACAACATAGGAGGGAGTGATCAGCCGATTTTTATATGGACAAGCCGAGATCATCTCACTTAGAAGCTGCTTTTCGGATTCTGCGATACATCAAAACCTCACCGGGAAGAGGTTGATTCTTGTCTACGTCATCCTCTCTTCAGCTGTCTTGTTACTATTATACTGATTTCATTAAGGCAGTAGATTATTCTGATTGGATTTCGAACATCGTCCCCATGCCCAAGAGGGATGGACGTGTTCGCGTATGCATCTATTTTTCTCAATAAAGCATGTTCCCAAAGATGATTTTCCGCTGCCGAACATTGATTTGCTTGTGGACAAGACTATTGTTAAAGTATACCTACTACTCTTTTCTGACGATTCGAAATTCTCGTCGTCGGCTTCCTCTCCCTGTAGGTCGAGCTGAATTACATCCACCCTCGAGGTAGAGTTAGTTTTGTAATAGGAGCCACATTGGAACTTTATGGAGCTTGGGTTGCTTTCGCATTAACTCACCATTTTGTAATTTGGTTCTTAGCAGCCAAAGTATATCCAGGAGTTCCTTTTACACACTACGCTATCCTCGGCGACGATATCGTCATCGGAGATAAGCGGGTGACTTAGCGTTATCGCAAGATAATTCTGCCACTGAATGTTCCATTTTCATTTGAGAAATCGTTAGTATCGTCAGTGGGTGTTTTGGAGTTTTCTAAGAGGTTCTTCGTCAATTGGTGCTTTGGAGTGACTAAGGTTTTTTTTCCTATCTCCTGTCACATGTTAAGATCCTTAGTTAGTTCCATATCCTTTGTTCCTTTAATGAGGGATACTATGTCTAAGAATATTCCATTGTCGTATCGTTTACAGAAAGATGGCTACCGGATTTATACTTGATGCACGGCACCTCCTAGGAGAAACGGGAAGATGGGTACCGGATGAATATTGTTTTTCACTCACCGAACGGTGTGTGTCCTCTCCCCTTTTGGATCTGGTTAAGCGCAACCACTGGTAAACACTTAACCTCTTATCAACAAGGTATGGTGAGGGGACCTGATTAGGCTCTTGACCCCTCGATTCCCGAGAAACTCAGTGATCTCGAAGTTTTTCGAAGCCTGGTCAGAGTACGACTGGTTAGGGGGGCATGGGTTTTGTCCGAATGGATGAAGTCCTTTCTCTCTTACTGGTCTTGGTATTACACTATCGCGGAGGAAAAAAAGACTCCCATTGAGGCGCTACTTAGCCCGTAGGTTGTGCCACTGGTGACTAACCATACAAATAAATTATATCATTTTAATAATAACTAATAACGGCGCAGTCTTCCGGTGTTACGACCTGGTGCTCTCTTGTGAAGAGCCAAAAGCTCTTGACGTAGGGAGGTTCGGTCCAGTCTGTTCACCTCAATTTGCGCCCTATTTGAGACTAAAGCAGGCGGGGTGGCGACCTCGTCTTAAGATAAGATATAGGCAATAAGACTTTAAGCGCACCTGAGCGCCTTTGCCCATAGAGAATACTGGGGACGAAAGTCTCTGGGGGGGTTCTATGGAGCAAGTCTCCCATTGCTTTCGCAAACCAGTGGGGACAACCCCCCAAAAAAACGAGTTTTCCACGCGGCGATCTTTATTTGAAATATGAGCCGCTAAAATTTCTCCCTTTTGAATGTATTTACCCCTATGAACCTGATGCATACAAGTCTTTCTGTTTGTTGGAAGGCTTATACATAATACATAACCAAAGGAATGCTTATAGTGTACCCATTACCTGATAAAACGATCTTTTCCGGTAAAAAAAAATGATCTTTCCCTTGTGTTCGGCTATAGCGGAAACCAAAAAATCTAGAGCTTATGGTCTTAAGTTCCAACCCAGTTCCAACAATGCACTTCTCGGCACATCATCGGTAGGGGAAAGCGGAACTGCTTGACGCTGTATACTAAATACAACAAGCCCGATTCGCATCATTATGCTCAATAAAAGGAATGAGGGAAGCTAAAATGCAAAATATTGGAATTGGAAGGAAGGGAAAATTGGAAGATGAATCTTTTCCCCGGAGCTGGAACAACTTGTTCTTCCTGACCCGATTCAACGCCAAAAAAGGGCTTGTCCCTACCTGAAAGTATTCATATTTCCTGAAGAAAGCATCTGTTCTTTGATCTCTAAGATATTTCATAAAACTCTGTATGGATCCTCAATCACCAATCCTTGCATGAATATGGGTTGTGCTCGAGAGGCTATGAATCGATTGGACCTGCCAATCGAATGAATCGTAACACTCGTAATGATCGACTTTACGAAGATTTCATTGGGTTCTGGAAGCTCGTAGCATTACTCTGGCACAATTTCCAAACTCAAGAAGCTGGGGACGTTCCCGCCGGCCCCTGACCTGCCTCCGATTACTGAAAGTGAATTCGTTTTCAATTATCCTAAGCCGGCCTATCATTCATTGGTTAGGGTTAGGGAAAAAAGCTAGCTGGAAGTAATCTCTTCTTCTCAGTGAAAGCTAAAGGCCCTGGTATAGTAGGAGTGTGGTGCGTGCTCTCTTTATTCTGTAGATGCGCTCCTGGGAAGGGAAGCCAGAATTTTGGATGTAGATCGATCAATCCCGCCCTGTTCAAGTGATCGCCCCGAGCCGAGCGAGATTGGAGACCGCCTTAATGATTGTTCGTAATGGGCCTACCATTTAACGTACGTATGTCATGTAGTTTTTGTTTTTGTACCTTTGCCGTCCCTCAGCCCCTCTCCCACCCTTTCTATCTATCATTAGAAGTAGGGCGGGTGGCGTACCTCACTGAGCTATCGATCGCGAAGCTATCGCCCGGTTCAACCAACCGTCCGTCCTGGTGCCTTTGCTACTGATTTGACCGCTTCTCATCGTTAATCCGGGTTCACCTTGGCCCTCGCCCCAGAGTTCTTATGAAGACTCTGGTGGTGCATGTGTATGATAGGGCCCCCCATAAGCGCCAAAGATCGGTGATGTTGTCATGATAAGTGTGGGAAGTCGATAGTGTACTCGATGATTGAAGGACCTATCGACTTGCATTAACTTCCCGTGGCTAGTAGGGGGAACTTTAATGTAATTGCGGATCCATTAGAAAAAACTTGGGGGTCGGCCTCCTGACTTCAATGCCTTTATTGAAGTGATGAGCTTTGAAGATATGATTTTCTCGTTTGGATTATTTGATTGGGCTTTCAATGACAGCAAATTGACTTGGAGCAATAATCAAACCGGTCAACATTGTATCTGGGCCAGACTAGATAGAATCCTTTTGAATGGGGACTGCCCGCTTCTATATAAAAGCCGTTTTGCTTCCACCAGAGTTGGCCATTTTCCTAGAGTATCCTTTGATCACTCTCTTCTAGTAATCTTCTTAGAAGATTATATAACTCGCATGCCTGGGGTCTTTCATATCTAAAAAATGTGGATTTGGCATTACATTTATCTCAACCGTTCTCGGGAAATCCTTTTTGAGTCTTCTCCAGGAAGATTGACTCGACAAATAAAGCACTGAATTGGCGAACTATTTCAGAATATAGAAATGCCGAAAACGAAGAAGGCCAATTTGCTCTTGAACAGAGTTGGTCTGCTGATAAGAAAATGGAGTTAGATTCGGCCAAGAGTAACCTTGAAAAACTTCTGCTTTACGAAGAAAGATAGAGAATAAGCACCTTGAACCAAATTCAGAACTTGTCTCTGTATGGCAGGAAGCTCTCAATTTATTTCATACATTACTTTCTTCTCAAGGTTCGGTGCTTGAAGATGAGATCCTTGAGACCATCCCCTCTCTAGTCACAGAGGAAGATAATAAGATGCTTACGAGCCCTCCTAATATGGAAGAAGTTTAAAAGGTAATTTTTAGCATGTCGGCGCGCACTAACCCAAAAAAAGGTCTCCCCTATCCTTTAAAGCCATCAGGCTTTCCGGATTCTTTTTATATAGAAAATATTGTTGGGATTTCAAAAACTTCCAGCCGGTCACCTTATTTCTTCGCTGAAGGTGCGATCCCCCGTTCCATCAATGCTACTTTCCTTGCTTTGATTCCTAATATTTTGATCTAGGACTACCTCTATTTAAATCTAAAAAAAAAAAATTCTCATCTTCTGGATAGAGTATAAAATAAAGTGGTAGGAGATGAAAGCGGTGAAGGGATGGGTTGGGGTAGGCATGGGACTGTGGAACTTCGGTTTTATTTATCAAGGAACCCTTTCACTCGGCGTCGAATGATCAAAGATAAAAGCTTTAGGCATCTTTTGAGCATGTTCAGCTTCCAAAAAACCTGGAGTCCTACACTATGACATTATCACAGAAAGAAAATATGGCTAGTAGATAACTATTTTCTTATCGTAGAAAGCGATCAATTCTTTTGATCTTGTTCGGGCTTGGAAAAGCTTCTTTTTTCAATTACAGAAGTGGAGGATCCTATGTAGAAGAAGCTGTAGAAGAGCACCACCACGGTTCAGGTTATGATACATGGGGGATTAATTCAGCAGCAAGGATCGTGAATCAAGGGAAGAATGAGACCATAATTTCGAAGTCGCCCCCGACCGAGACCTAGATGTCAACCTAACCGAGTACTTCATAATTGATAAAAGGAAGACCCACCCCCCAAAGCCAGAACACAGGCGCCAACCGCTCCGCCACAAGCACAAGTGAATAAGAAAGGATCACGTCGCCAAAGGTGGTGGTATTACCGTCTAGAGGTCGAATCATGAGATCTAAAGTGCAAATACTCGACACCGTGAATAAAGAATTTTGGGTGATATACATACGAAGGCGTTGGTCCGTCGGTGTCTTAGGGGAAATCATCTGCTTGCTCGATCACTTTTGTGATAAGGCGCTTAAAAGGATTCTGGATTATATATATTTTGGGAACTAAAAGAGTGGCTGATTGAAGTGAAAGATATGCCCTACCCACTATCTTTTCCCAATAAAAGGGGGTTCGTCCTCGAGATGACTCAAACTACAACTTATATTTAACTAACCAAAACCACCTCCCCCCATTATTGTTAACGCAATATGTACGACTTACGCAAAAAAAATCACTATATATTCATAATTATTGGAAGCAATTATAGATATATGACAAGATTTTTAAATTAGCTTCATTTTGTTCTCTGAGAAAAATCTTTATTACATTAAGTGTAGTGTGTCCTGCTGGGAGGTTGAATTAAAGCTAGTAAAAAAAGGGGTCCAGAAAAGTGTGGCTGATTTGTTCTTTTACCATGTCAACTGCACTCTCATTTAGTCGATCTTGATAGTCCGAATACGAGAAGTGTATTAATCTATACACCCTCCAAGTTGAATGTATCCAAATGAAAAAACGAAATACAATGGTAGGACTTGCCATCTTTCTTATTAAATAATGAAAAACCAATTGATCGGGAAAGGTCTTGTTCATGGTTGTAAGCGAGGGAGGATTTAGTAAACGGATAATGTCGCTCTATACAAATATAGTCCGGTGTTGGTAATTAGAGTTAGAAGCTTCACAACTTCCTCTACTTACCTCCACGGGCGAATAGAGTATACTGGACTAGCTAAGAGAGAGTGAGGTAGACTATGTTCTAGGTGATTCGGAAGGGCTCCAAATATTTTGGGGTGTAACGTTGCGGTTGTTCCCTCTCCTTTCAGTCGATTGACTTCGTGCCTATCCTTATCGAGAAAAAGGAGTTCCAGAGGCATATTTTATTCATATCTATTTTGGTTTTTCCGCACAATATTTTTATCTGCCTCATCTTCGATTCGGATTCCCACCAAATCCTTGACTCCTTAAATATAATGGAATTTCACAACTGGCGAATATTTCACTCTACCTCCTCTTATTAAGACCATAGAATCTTCCTGCAAATTTTGACCTTCGCCTAGAATGTGAGAAAATATATCATGTCGATTGCATAATCGTACATTGGCTATCTTACGTGGAGCTGAATTAGGTTTTTTCGGTGTTCTCGTTTAAACACGCGAGCATACTCCTTGCTTCTAGGGACATTGATCCAAATATCGAGTACGCTCCGTGCGCCATTTTTCTTCTCTACCATGATGAATCAATTGATCTAATGTAGGCATCTCTCTTTCCTTTGTCCTTCCCCCCATTTTTTCCCTATCACTAGTGGTTACTCTCGATCCGAAGCACCCCTTTTATATTCATAGAGACATCCAATCGTCAAAATCAATAAAAAGGCCATCATGGACCAAGATCAAAATGGATCAATCTTGATGGGAGGTACAGCCCAAGGAAAGGAAAAGGTTACTTATGGATCACGAATAATAAATAAAATGGAAACAAGATAAAATCTTATATCAAAACCACTTCTGGCATCACCGGAAGGATCGAAACCACATTCGTTGGCCGACAATTTTTCTGGATAGGTCAAACTATTGGAAGAAAATAGAAAAGGAAGACTGATTAGGATCTAAGAAACTTCCGCTGATCACTAAATAGATACAAATAGGTGCAAATTCTGACATCACCACAGAAAACATGGTTCTTTTGCTCCTTGATGGGGGAGCGGCATATTGAAAAAAAGCAAGAAATAGGAACGAAGTAACTTGACCAAGAGGAGAGGAACGAAGAACAAAACTTTACGACAGCTTTTTCGTTGACATTCGACTTGCATGCATTAAGCATGTAGCTAGCGTTTCTTCGTAGATCTTCGGATTTCACCCTAACCCAAGAATTTGCTTTATATAGGGAGACTCGTGCCCGTGTGCTACAAGATTGAGTTTTACTTTCTCAAATGAACTCGATTTCCTTTATGTCTTTCTCTACCGGGCCCCATTCGGGGTTTTTGTCCAGTACCTCTCGCTTCTCGGAAAAGAAAGTTCCTTCGTAGATCTCCGGATTTCACCCCTACACACGAAATTCCACTCTCCTCTGTCTCACTCAAGTGAATTGGTTTCGAGAGCATTCCGCCAGTTTTTGGCGGCTTTCACTTTCAACCCGATTCACCGCCTACGTGCCCTTTACGCCCAGTCATTCCGAAGAACACTTGCCCCCCCCGTCTTACCGCGGCTGCTGGCACGGAGTTAGCCGGGGCTTCTTCCTCGAGTCCTGTCATGATCGCGCACTCGACGAAAGAGCTTTACAAGCGGCATTGCCCTTCTTCACTCACGCGATATTGCTGGATAGTACTTTCACCCATCGTCCAAGATTCCCCACTGCTCCCCCGCATGGGAGTCCGAGCTGTGTCTCAGTCCCAGTGTGGCTCATCATCCGAAAAGACCAGCTAAGCTTCATTGGCTTGGTTAGCCTTTACCTCACCATCTACCTAATACTACGCAGGCTCAGCAACCACCGCTTTTTAGCTTTCATCAGGATTTAGCCTGAACTATTCGGCAGATTCACACGTGTTACGCATCCGTTCGCGACTTGGTTCTCAAATCTTCTCACCTCTTGGGCGAGAAAAGCTACCTTTAGCTAGGTGTCTCTTTTCCTTCTGCCCAACTCCCCGAAAACAACGTTTGACTTGCATGTGTTAAGCATATCTTTAGCGTTTTTTTCTAAGCCAGGATCAAACACCTCTTTTGAGTATGATTGGGCCCTGCAGTGGTATAACCTGGTGAACCGGGCCTACAATTTCCCAACCTTCTATGAACTTTTCTTCTCTTAACATTTTTGCTTAAGTAGAGGTTCTTTACCGGTGACCCAGTTGATTCGGCACCCACTATCCTTAAGGATAAAATAAGATATCTTGACTTGCCCACAAGCCCTACTAGCGTAGCAAGACTGGTCGCTGGTATGTTGTTCGTTCTACCAATAGGCTCCAAGGGCAATTCTGATTCTCAATTTAGTTTTCTGTTCTAGAATGAATCTGTTCTAAAGAAAGACCTGCCTATGCTGAAGAGGGGCTTGTTCAGGGTAATGAATGGTGGTATCGGTCGGGGCAAGCACAACAGTGGTTCCCACAGCCCTTGTTGCAGTTGATAGACTGAAAAGTAAGGGCACGAAAATCTTCCTTAAACAAAAAACCTTCCTAATGGAATAAGCTACTATAACTTTCTTTGTTGTCAAAGGAAAATGGAATCATACATTAGTTCAGGATCTCCCTACTTGTATGTAGGAGGAGCTACTGCCTTCCTTCTAATCGGTTCGAAGAGAAAAGGAAACGAAACAATAAAGGTTCACTTTCATTGGTGCTTCCACCTATACGTATATTGGGGCGAGAGAGGGAGCTAGATTCCTAAACTGGATTTTCTATGAGGTAGTGGCTAGATAAATAAAAGAAAGATAAGGAAAGTGTACAAGATTCCAATCAGTCCACCTTCCTTTAAGTTGTGGCTAAAAATAAGCCTTGGTGAACTATCTTCCTTCTTTTAGGCCCCTAGACCATGATATATTAGATCCCCATGAATGAGGAAAGGTATTTTAAACTAAGGTCTTAAAGTCCAGCCCGGTGATGAATCTTTTTCTACTCCCCAGCCTCTAAGGGGTCATGGAGCAATGTCTTTATTGGCAATTGTGCAACCTTCGATTGAAGCTAGTTCTTCGGATTGTGACACCACTCAGCCTTGGATCAAGGCTCTCACTTGATCAACATGTCGATGCGCCACCAGGTTGACCCCTTCCTTACCAGCATGGGGAGTGGCAATGGATGCCAAGATGAAGACTCCTCAGTGCCAATTAGGGGGTACAAGAGATAGTTGGATCGTAAGAATTTCTCTCACATCCCACTCCCTTCCATGAGATAGTCAATTTTAGAAACTTAGAAGAATCATATTGAGAAAAAGAAAGAATCCGATCATTGTATTGATTAACCTGAGATGTGAAATTTATCATGTCTGAGTTCTACGATTCTGGTTCAGAGTGGAGTTTCAAGACAATAAAGAAGTGGTGCTTCTTTCCTGTACTCCAACTCAGTAGCTCATTCCGGATAAGCGAGTGAATTACAAGCAAGGGAAATTTCCTATTAGGAATGGCTTCCTTTCAGATTGTGTTGTTACAGACCAGACTGTTCTAACAGGGCATGGGAGACGGATTACTAATCTAATACATTACAGCTATGATCGGGCAATAGCGCAGATAAGATTAGATTGAATGTGTGAAGGATATGGTTCTAGTTCTCTTCTATCCCGTTCCTTCAATCAAAGAAGAATCCATGCGCACGGCTAGTGCCATCGCATAGTTAAAGTTTTCCATGCGTGACTAACATCCACTCCTTCTAGTCGAGTGCCTTGCGGCTCCTTTGATGATGAGAGAAGGTGATACCGAAGAGCATAACTCAAAGGCATTGGCTACTCCATCAACTCCATTTCATTTGCGTAAGTGAGGATGCCAGTCATCATAGTCAGAACTTGAAATCTTTCGTAGGGTCATCTCATCGATTGGCATTTAGATCCCGGTCATTCATAGATAGTCAGCGATTTTAGTCATAGGTTATCGCCCATTCCTGATAGCCGCATCTTTGCCCGTTCCCTATTCCATAAAAGAATGAATGGGAATTGATATGACAATAGCTAGGCAAAATCTACCTCTTTCCATCTCTATATTCTCTAAACCCATACCCTATTACAATTTTTATTCAATATAATAATATTACTACAATGTCGTGCCGATGTCTCCCTTACAAAAATTAAGATGAATAAGTCTGTTGATTAGAGGGTTGACAATTGAGGCTTTTAATATAAGTTGCCATAGAGGCTATAAAGATTTATTTCATATCTAATAGGAAAAAATTCGTATGTCTACTGTGGGAAATGGGGTCCCACGATTACCTCTGCATGCTCCATCAGTATTGCACTTCATTCCTCAGTAGTGGAACCAACCATGATGTATATCGTCCGACCCGACCTCAGACTCTTTCTTCCCCACCTACACAAGTGGTTTTTAACCAAAATTAGCAAAAGTTCTTTTAGGTTCTTAGTAGAAATCGGCGACCTTTTTATCTTTTACTTCATATACATTTTCGTTTCCATGATTAATTCCCTTTTTTAGGAATTTTCGTATTCTAATAATCCCGTCTTAACTGATGATTAGTATTTGCTTTCCCTATTTTAAAAAGGTGATCTGTGTCACTCTCACTATGCTTCACACATGAAATTCTACAGCCTTTAAGGGATCGAATCGATTGATTTTAGAACTTGTTTCAGGGTTGCCCCGTGCGAGAACTTTCATAATCTAATTCGCTCTCGGATTTAATTCTCTGCTTAGTGACACGATCTTTCATTCTTTTGAAGATCGTGCAAATCGCTAACTATCATAAGTCCTCAAACCGGTGCTAGTTGAACCTTTTTCGCTCTCTTTCAGCGGCGGGCTTACCTTCTTTATTAGTACTGAATTCATGTCATTGTCGCTCGTCATCCTTGTAAGAAAAAAAAAACAAGAAACTCTCTTTATGGTAGGGGAAGGTCATATTAAAAAGAATTACAAGAATTACTCCACTATGGATGGACTGATCTAAAGAGCGGAGACTTGATTCGATATATAAAGTTGCTATAGTTTAGGGTTTCTATCGTGGTATTCTATTTCTATAGAGAGGTAGGCGACAAAGACAAGGGATCTCTCTCACTATGGATAGTTGCTGTGCTGGGTCGTCCACTTCGATTCGCACATCGAGAATGAGCTCCATACTGGAAATCTCAGGTGGAGGATTCGGGGTTGGCGCTTGATTGAACCACCCTTCACCCAAAGGAGGAGAGTAAAACTTTTTACAGCACTAGTTAGGTCATCCACGAACAGATACCCAAAATTTTAGGTGACCTTTGCCAGAACAAGACCCAAGATAACTTTTCCAATATGGAATAAAAGGATTTCTACTCCAATATCGAATAAAAGGATTTCAAGTCTTTTTTTAATCTTATTTTCTAGTCGTAAAATTCTTCAAATTATTATGGATGGAAGTAGCCAAAAAAATGAAAATCCCCCTGATGGCATAATTGTCCGACACTACGTTCCTTGATCTTCAAAGAAAACTGACTCCTCGTACTCCTCTTTCTCCTTTAGTATTGGATCCTCCTTGGTACTTTTTACATAACATTCTCGGCTGCCTCTGGTCCGGTGGTTGGTCGCCATCTTGCAATTGACTAGCCCATCTATGGAGCTAGGTGAACATCGCCACATCGGGACTCTCTTTCGAAAGTGAGATACCGACTTTCATAAGAGGGAAAGATAACTTTGTAATGCAGCAGAGCAGTTTTCATCCAACTCGAAATTTCATAAGAGAAGAAGAATCGTAGAATATTGTCGACGTAAACAATCAATTAAAATAGTCTAATGAGAAAGAATCTATTCACGTTCGTAGTTGCAATAAGTTTCTTTTTTATTTCGAGATTGGCTTTGTCTTCAGTCTACCCTAATGAGACCTAAAATCTCACTCCCTCGCATTCTCCTTCTGATAGACTAGCATGAGCATCTTCACTTTGGCACTCATCCTTGGCTTGGTGAGTGCTCTATCTCTTCTGTGTTAGCGAAGGAAGGGTAAGAACAATCGGCTGAATGATTGTTATTCCACTTACGGTTACAGTGCCGCTATCGAAGCAGAAAAAGTCTAATACTCCATCCCCTGTTTTCTGGGATTCCATTTTGATCTAAGACCGGAAACCCATATCTTTATATACAAAATTACTTCTTTTTTTTCAAAATTCCTTTCCTTTCAGTGAAGTGGTTGAATGCCCCTTTCTTTCTACTAGTTCTTACATAAGAAATTTGTCGGAAGCAAACGAAGTATTTCCTTCCGAAATCCACTCCTGAAATCACGTCTTTCAGTACTGGGACTGAAGTAAAGTACTTGAGAGTTGCTCTTTGCCCAAAGAACTCCTTCTGACATAGTTAGAAATACCAACTCTAAATAGCATTTCTAGAGTTGAAAAGGTATTTCTAGATTCTAGAGCTCAGGGGATGGTTTGGAACCCTAGTAGCATAATGGAATTAGTTTTCTGGGCTGACTTCCATGCTAACACGAGTAGTTTAACTCATCACTACCTCGCAAAGGCATTGAGAATTGTTTTTGCTTTTTTTCTAAAAACTTTTGAAAAAGTCTTCAAAGAGCCTTTGCATAGTTTACGAATTCTTCTTAGTAGGGACCTAACCACATAAATTTCTTTTCTTAAAGTCAGACCACGCCCTATGACGAAAGGGGGAGAATGGACGGATCACCTGTCGATCTGTAATCGAAGAAAACTATACCTAAAGAATGGGATACAGATTGACAAGCACAAAAGGGTAGGCTTGGCTATTAATCTACGCTCATTGACGAGACAACGACATATAGAAGAAAGTATACCCTTTGTCACCCCGCTTGTCACTTAAAAGTAAAGAAGATATACACACTTTGGAATTGTTAGGATTTAGGATGGAATCGAATAGCGAATGGACGTGCGGTTAAGACAGGTCCTGCATCTCCTACCTAATGCAGGTTACCGACCCTCTATTTATTTCCTTCAGTAATGCCTTCGCTTCACATCAAGAGGCTATTTACCAAGGAAAGACAACCTTTTTTTTGAATGGAAGAAGCAAAAGGGGTGATAGAGCGCTGCGGTAACAAGCCGTAAGAAAGATGAGCAGAGCATTCCTTCTACCGGCCTTTATAGGAGTAGGGGAGCATGGTGAGATAGATATACGTCCAATCCTGCAGTAGCTAGTTGCTTAGCCTTAGTCTTGGGATGATCTCAGTCTTCTATCAACCCCTTCTTACTTCGATCCAATCAATCATCGATGAAGAGGCTAATCTCTTTTGTTTGGGCCGGTAGTCAAAAGAAAGTCCTCACTTTCTATGGAACAGGGGAAGGGCATCATAGCTTTAGCTTCAATTGAACAAGCTCAACCTTGAAAAAAAAGGTCGTAGGCCGACGTTGAACGCTTCAACATAACCACTGAAGAAGGCGAAGGTTGGGCGAGAGTCTAGCCAAATTTACTGCTTACTTCCATGGTTTAATATTTAGTCTCCATAGATGGAAATCTGTTTAGGTATTAGGGAGGGGAGGACGCCACTCAGCACCGCTCCGTGGGGTGGGGTTCAATGCCTAACAAAAAGGTCCAAAAGCAAAAAAAGGATGTATGGCTGAGGGGAGGAGAGAAAGAACGCATGCATGGAGATTCTGTTTGTCGGAGGTTTGAGAATCTATGAAAGGACATCTAAGGCTAAGGTTACGAAGTAAAGGAAGTCCATTACTGAGAGAAGTGGTGATATCGTCTTGCTGCTATGAAGGAGGAAGCTTTCGGGCCATATTTTCCAGCTAGAGAGCGAGCGATCACTTAGCAATGAACACTAACTGAAAGCGGCCGGGAATGATTACCTATCCCTTACGGGAATTGAAGTGGTTCTTTTTCTTTCTATACGCAATTCAAGATTTCGTTTGTGTTCATGTTGGAAATTTCTGATGTGAATTCGGCGGGTCTTCCCCTCTTCCTATGGGTTCCGCCGCCGACCGAGTGACACACCAACCACGTCCCTTCTCTTTCTCCGATCATAAAGGCCCCTGATCCCTTTATTTGTCTTTCATTCCCCCAGAATAAGTAAGACCCCGCTCTTTAAAATTAAAAAAAGAGGGGTGAAACGCCCATTTGAAGTGGCAAAGGCCTATGCTACAATAAGCAAAAAAGTAGTTTGAGGTTACGAAGTCATTTAGTCAAACTAGAAAACTATAAAAAAAAGGGAGGGTAAGGTTATGAAGTAAGGTCAGCTGGTTAAGGAAAGCTCAGGTTATGAAATCGCTTAGCCGTTAATTAATTAAAAAATGAAAGTAGTGGTGAGGTGTGGTTACGGACTTGCACCAGTTGTAGATATAGACTAGGCTAAGGCTTAGGTAAGGCTTGACTTATATTTTCTTCACTTACACCTTACACTTCAGCTGAGTCTAACAAGGCTCAGGTGCAGAGCCTTCCACTGTGAATCGAGACAACGCAAAGGTAGAAAACCATGGAAACTTCGCTGACTTTATCATCAACCTTGATTTACCTACGCTCAATAAGAACCAAGAATAGCGGAAATAGGTTCGTGTTCCGCTTCCAAATTAAGTCGTCTGTAGTTCACACTTGGCAAAAGAAGACTCTCCACTGGTTCCCTTCCTTCTTACTATACTTCTAGGTCAACTCAACCCGAATGGGAGGAAGAGGGTCAGCGAAACTGCAGTCCACTTTGTACGTTTGCTAAACAGACCCCTCAGACATTTTGGAAAAGGGAAGGGAAATTCTCACCCCGAGGGAGGAGGGAAGCTACCGCTTCTAGAATGGAAGCTTCTCCTTTACTTTTTTAGAGCGTATCGCTATTTTGAAATAAAAAAAAGGTTTATAGATGAAGTATTCGGAATGACAAGTGGTTACGGTTACGGACAACGGAGAAAGTTGGGAACCGTCGATTACCTTTTGAATCAAAATAGCGACAACCCGAGTATTACGACTACAAGGGGAGAAGCAAAGCTTCGTAGACAGCTTCACTTCCTCCTTGCTTCTTTCCTGGCGACTAGCTTCTCAAGTGGGCGGCTTGGTAAGCAAGCTATCTTAAGCATCGGTAAAATTCCTATCAATAATACACCGGAATGGTGGGGAAGGAGGCCCTCCCTACTTTAATGGAAAGGGGGAAATCACCGTTTCACAGCCGCTCCTCTCCTTACAGTCAAGTGGCTTTCACTCCCAAAAAATGGGAATAGGAGTCAATCGATGACATAAAAGATTGCCTACTGCCTTATCTATTCTTGAAAGAGTTCTATCTCCCTAGGTTTGAATTTTTTCAGGAGATAACCAGCCATCTTCCCTTTAAGATAGGGGTTAGGGAGGTGTAATTGAGTGGGAGTCCTTCTACAACGAAGTTTTGCTCCAAAATCTATGGATCGGGGCGAGGGTCTAAGCGAGCAAGTTTGTTTGTGAGGGTATACGTGTGCGACCATGCTATTCGTGAAAGTCTTACCTATAGAGTAAGTAGGACTGGACTAGGACTGCGTTAAAGGAGAGATTCCTCTTAGCAATCGTTCGACTTACTCATAATCCTGTGCGAAACAGAAGTCCTATACCACGTCTAAAGACAGAAATGCTCTCGTAGGATCTCTTACTTCAATAAGTAAATATTAGGCCTTTCAACAGGTTAGTTCACGAATTCTCCTATTTAAATAAGAGACGTGTTTGAGCCCGCTTTGAAGATAGCAAAGAACTACTAGCACCAGATCCAGTATTTGAAAAGGTTCCATACCCATAAGGGTACCAAGCTTCAACCCACTTCTCGAGCAACTTGCTTATATATTGACTTATCTTGAAAGGGTTCTTTTCAAATGAGAGAATTCATTATGACAGAGGTTCCGGAAATACAGATTAGACTTTCCCCACTTGGGCATTAGAAGGAAGAAGACTCTGTGGGATTTCATTACACAGAGAGAGTATCTATTGAAAAGCTTCTAAGAAAGCCAGCCGACTACAATGGGGACTTCCTTAACAGCGAAAGAAGGAAATTTGGTTAGAACGGGGGCTGCTCTCTCGCACTTCCCAAACTACATTCAAGAACACCAATTCCAGCGGAATTTGAATTCTAAACGGGTCGCAGGCGGAACGGAAGAGGCTGGTTGATTCGATCAAGCAGGGATAACTCTATGGAATTCATAATCCTTTTAATCTTCTCCTTATTTCCTTGGTTGGGCAGTAATGTTCTCACTTCTAGGAAGAGCCCCATCAGGGAGGATGGCTGCTGAAATTACAATTCAATAAAAGCATGATAGCTGAATGGGTTAGAGCTATGCTCAACTGGGTAAACCATGCAAACAAAAACTCTTTCTAATTAGGGATGATAATCGCAATGGCGAGGGTCTGTTACCTACCATAAGTAGGGACTCATAGAAGACTGTAAACGACTTTTCGAGGAAAGACAAAAGAAAGTGTGAACCTAAGCCAAGAGCCCACTTCACATTCATAACATCTTCCACCCTCTTAATCAAAGATCTACTCACTGCCAACAAAAACATACTATAATTACTAGTTTTAATCGATTCACTAAGCTAGTCAAAAGCCTTATTACGAAATTCCACCAGTGTGTATTACATCTAACATTCTCTATATTAAACGCTTTTGACAAGCCACAACATGACTTCTATGTGGGAACCCCCCGGTAAAGGAGACCTGTCTAGTCAAATAGGCTTCTAATAAGAAATTTGCTCATTCATTACTTATGCAATGACATTCTTTGTGTTAGTTTCAACGTAACCTTTATATGTCTCGTGTCAAGTCGAGATTCCCTAAGAGAAAGGAATCAAATATGTAGTTGTAGCTTATATACATCAATCCAATCTTGCCTCCATTCATCATCCATTATGAAGAAAGATTCTTGATTAACAGGCTAAGAATGTTCTTATAAGTCCTTATCTGTTCTGTATGCTCAGTAAGAAAGTCCCTTACATCAGCTAGTAAAGATTTTTATTTTAGGCAAGCAGGCTGTAGCGCGAGTACTCCTTTTTTTGACTTTTGCTCTAATAGAGAAGATTTCCGTTGGAATAGTTAAAAGACATAGATAACACACCGGGGTTACATAAGAAAAATTTCACGTAGAGAAAAGAGTTTAGACTAGTCATTGCACTAGTAGCATCTACAAGCCTCCCCACTTTGATTCGTTTGCTTTCCCTTTCTCATTCTGAAAGAAAGAAGAAAGCCTTGCTTTTCCTCCTTCCTTCTTCGCTAATTTAAAGCCAGACTCATACGTCTGCTTATGAAGATTATGGCTTCCTCACTTGTTTGATTTGAAATGGCACGATGCTTTACACATGTAATTGCATTCTGTTTCAGGGCTTACAGAAGCTCGTGCAAAGAAGATTTATAGGAGAGAAGTTCCCCATCTCTCTTAAGCCTTTTGTCTCTTGAAAAATATTTTATTCTTACGTTTGGGATCGCCTCTTCGTGATTCATCCTAAATGGCTAACAAAAAAGGAACTGACTGAAAGGACTGATAAGAGAAGAAGCTCTAACTGTGTAAAGGTAACGGAAAGGAAGCCTACTGCGCCCCTTGATAAAGGAAGTCTCCTACAAAGAGTCGACCAGGCCTTGTAGAAGCGAAGATCGATGTTCGTCTGATTCAACAAAGAAATCTTGGACCTTCTTGGTTGCGTTGTGCTTGGATGCACTTGTCTTCCACACGCCAGCGATGAGATAAAAACTAACCCCATTCGGCGTTTCCCGTGCCACCACAATGGCATAGCATCAAAAGAGTGACCGAAAGCTATCCCTGACCAGCTTGTAAGTAGCATCCCGATGTGGGTTGGCACAGCAGGGCGTCAAAAGCAAGTGTTTTTTATTGCCCTGCTGACCTTTCAAAAATCACCTTGTGTCGGAGGCAAGTTGTAATGTAAAGAAGGGTGGTGCACTTTTGAATTAAATTTATTTTGATAGAAAGAAGAAGTAGAATTTGTCCTGGGTCGTATCATTTTTCAAATTTCCGCTGGTAAATCTGGTCCAGCACTACAATCTCTCCATTGTGCGGCGCTATGCAAGAGAAAAAGAATTCTGCCTCACTAGAATTTTCACCTCTTCTCTTTCGTCGATTTTGTACTAAGCCATCAGAATAGGGATGGTGCAAAGAAAGGCAGTTTAATCTATATATCTAGAACGAACAAAGCAAAGATATTCAAATAAGGAATTTGTGAGGGAATCCCTGTTCATATATTGAATTTTCATCCGGGAAAGAAAAAGTCTATGGAAAGATGTTGTATATTTCGCAGCCTTCTTAAACAAAATTAACGAAGGACTAAGGGCTTTTATCCATCAAACGTGAATGAAAGGGGATGACACCACTCTAATGATTGGAAATATCATTAATATCATAAAGCTTAATATCATAAAGTAAAGGTCTTTCTCTTAAAAGCTTCAGTACTAGCAAAAGCAGCCTATCAGGAATGGCCTACTCATTACATAAGCAAAGTTGTATGCAACCGCATAGAGGAAGTTAAACTAATCCCTCTATTTTCATCTTGAAAGATTTGGAAAAATAGAACATGCTCTACACCTTCCTTCGATTGATTTCATTTTTGGCCCAATCAGGCTTCATCTTTTTATCAGGATAGCCCTTTAGCTTGCTTTCTTTGGACTAGCCTTGAATGCTAGCCATTTTTCATCACATCAAGAGGGATTTCAGAGAGAGGGCTCCAATAATCGAGTGATGGTCGAATGACCAATCTAGTTCCCTTAGGCTTGCTTTCTCCAAGGGAAGTTTTATCCTATCCGCTAGGACTGAGCTATTCGTTTCACTAATGCACACCTTTCGGTTCTTGTTCACTAATTTATTCCATATGTTGGGGAATTCTCACTCCTATTTTTTTAGAAAGTGATCATTCTTGTCAGAAAGAAGATGGTGTCTTTCATCAAAGAAATTATTCTTTTAACTACGTTTAACTCCTTCGGTGTCGATTTTAAAGATAGGATAGCTAGGCATGGAAGCTTTCTGTTATGCTTATGCTATTATAGGATATAGGAGAGTGACTGTAAACAAAGAACTGCCACCGTCTTGGCTGTAGTTTGAGCTTGTATATGTGAGAAATTTACAAGAAAAAAACAAGATTTCAAAAAGAATTCAAATCAACAATTTTTCTGCACAAAATAGGGAAAGAGAATGAACTAAACAAAGCGGATTTTTTCATTAATAATTGTTACATGGGAATACATCAAATAAGGAAGCTTACACACACATTAGAACAGCCACACAACTAAACACAACATTACAAAGTGAACAAAGGAAGCACTGAAGACTACTAGTGATACATGCAAACACAACAAATACACTTAGCCTAGGAGTAGATCTCCACTAAAATTAGTAAAAGAAGAAACACAATACTTTGCGTCTACAGACACTTATTTAAACCTTCTTAAACTCCAAAGAGTTGACTGACTCTTAGTTGTTTCCACCGCGGATGCGGAAGGACATCCTAACAATAAAGTCTTCCCAGTCTCGGGAAAGGGTCCTCCCCTCTTCTTAAAGGGTTTGAATTTTGTTAAGGAGTTGTTGAATGCGTTGTTCCATCAGTTCCAGAAAAATAGCAGACACATGCTCTAGAAAAGCATGAAGCGTTTGCTGACGTTCGCGCCTTTCATTTTCAACATTTATAATTCATTGATTAATTTGAGAAAGTCTTTCAGTGGTAGCTGGATCCATATATCCATTTGCTTTGCCAAATATAGAAACAAGTTTATATTTATAGGCGTTGGAGGCCCTTACCCCTTTAATATTATTAGTAAGATAGGTTTTCGTTGTTCCATAACATGGTTTAAACCTGTCTTTTCATTAATATGGAACCCCATCCACTAGATTTAAGTGCGCTAAATAATTTTCCTTTCGTCGTACGCATTTGAGTACTCAAGGCCCCCTTTCTTTTTGCGGTTATCGCCATGTGACATTATCCTTAATAACACCTGAAGGAATAGGAGACAATAATATAGCGCACATCAGAGAAGAGAGTACCCCCTTTATTATAAGACAAGTAAAAGATGGAGCAATCGTCACTCGACAGCTCAAAATTCACCAGTAAAAAACCATGGGTTTTTATCCAGTGGATTTTGCAAACATGTTCTTTTCTCGATGCCTATACACCTTCTTGCAGGGATTCCAGTTTCAAAGGGAGTTCTTGACCAGTTGGAAAAAATGTTAGCTAACTTTTGGGGAGGCGGTGATGAAGACAAAAGAAAGCTTCACTGGATATTTTTTGATACTATGTGCCTACCTATTCAGGAAGGGGCTTTGGGTCCTCCTACTACAAGACATTTTCAAGAGCTTTCAAAAGCTTTTCGTATGAAGTTTACCTGGTCAATAAGAGGGGGGTACTTTCAATGAGAAGAATATCAGAGAGCCAGGGGTGGAACCAGAAATCAGTGCTAGCTCCATTTCCAATCCGCCATTTTTAGCCCTTAAGTATTGGTGGGGTTGCCTGAAAATAGAACGGATTTCACTCCAAGTCCTGACAACCAGGTTTGGAAGCAGCAAACCATAGGGGCTTTCAGATAGTTTCTTTTGAAAAAAGCAGTCCAAAGTATGACTCCCTCTTATTGACCAGGCCAACTCCTTTACTAGTTATTTAAAATCATAGATGTGCTTGACGCACATGGAAACTGCTTTTTCAATGATATCGAAGCATTTTTGCCTCACAGAGTGGTTTATGATATCAGGAATAGTGGTATATTCACATCTCATCAGGAGGATAGGGGGATATGGAAAAAGAATCGTAGTGAGTCATTTATTCTCAAAGCTGGTTGGGAATCGATAAGAAATCGAACGGGCATTCAAGCTTGGACTCAATTTGTCTGGGATAAAGCCATTCCTACAATAATTAGCATTTTTGCGTGGAAGCTCTTATTTTACTTTGTATGCGGGGATTTCAGAATCAGTTAAGGGAAAAAATTCAGACGAAAGGTATAAGATTAGCAAGCAAATGCTTGTGCTGTTCGGAGCATGATAAATAAAGTATTGATCGCCTCTTCATCAAGAGTGAGCTTGCTATGGAGGTTTGGAACCATTTTGATCGCCTTTTCAATATAAGATCCTTCCAAACGGATTCCATTCAGTCCCGGCGGTTTAACAGATCTCGCAGGAAATCCCAAGTTGGCTACGTCACGTCTATGCTTACTATTTTTTCAGTTTGGGAACTCTGGAAGGAAGGCAATAGCAGTAAATTAGAAAACCCAATATCTCAACCGGCTGCTATTATTCAAAAAATTACTGACTGGCTGAAAGACTGTTCTCAGCTTCTTGACATCAGATCATCTTGGACGTTTACTGATTCTATTCTTCTGGATGCGCTCTACATTCATCAAGCTCGTAAACTCGCAATTGACTCCAAAATCATTGTTGATTGTGCTTCAATGAAAACAAAGAAGCCCCTAAAATCACCCATACCTAGACTCATGGTGGAGCTTCATTTCATATAAATTATTGGCTAGCCATTTCAAGATCGTCTATACATTTAGAGAAAACAACAATGTGGCAGACTCTTTAGCAAACTTCGTCTATGATTCTCAGTTTGACTATAGATTTTCCACTAAAGCCAATCTTCATCAACAAATTCAGGTTTTTTTCTCTCGAAAAAGTGGGTTTATTGAATATCATATTGGTTTGGCTTTGTTCACTTCCATTTTATTAGCAGTAATGTTTTTGGCTGTCTTCTAGCTCTTTGTGAACATATTTATGTACTTTATTTATGGGTAAGGTTTTGAAATACTCCCCCTTAACCCCCCGGCGAGGGGCAGATGGAGTATTGACGAAGATGCTGAACACATCCCCCTTAGTTAGTAGGGCTTAGGAAAGGTGCTGGAAAATGATTTTTGAATATAGTTACTCACCTAAAAGCCTAATTTCCTCTGTGGGGTGTATACCAGCTGGGTTGCTTCCCGGAGGACCAAACCTGGCTGCTGGGACAAGATTGGTATACCGTCTTCCATTTATCAGCAGGCGGTATAGTCGCATTGCAATTATTCCACCTGTACGGGTCAGTTTATCCGGATGTAACAGTGTAGTAGCAACTGCAGACGGGGTAAGCATGAGACGTCGGTTTTTGATTAACATCGTTTTGCCACTATCTTTCTTTCCTAAAAATGAAGCCCCTACCATTAGTCGTCTATGGAGATCTGGGATTCGGTATTGAATCAATCAAACATTTTGTTCGGTCACTTCAGCAGTCATAAAACCTCATTCTATTAAGTTGATTCCATCTCCTTGACTTTGTTCACATTTAATAGCAGCTTGCTGGTGTCCTTTCAGGTCAGGAACTCTTGCAATAGGCAGTTATCCTATCGGAAAAAGACTATTCTCATCCCTCTCCTTTCAGTCGAGTGAGCTAATTTTTTTCGTGCTTCTTAAGTTGACTTTGACCTGTATATAAGTCAGATGTTTGAAAGGGAAGTCCCCATAATATAAGCACTCTTTCAGTCAAGTAATGCCTTTAGAGCCTATGGTATAGCTGAGTAGCTAAGAGCCTTTGGGAATTGAAAAACGCATGAATCGACTTGTTTTGCGTTGATGGGGCTTTGAGGGACGTCTTCTCTTTCCCTTATCAAGCAAGTCACACCTAATCGCCCTTGATGCCATCTTGATAACTGGACTGAATGTCTCATCATAGTCTATACCCTATTGCTGGTTGTAGCCTTTGGCTACCACGCGAGCCTTGTAGCGATCAATAGTCCCATCAGACTTTGACTTTCTCTTGTATAACCACTTGCGAGCCGATACAAAAATTTCGAAATCAAAATTTCGCAGGAAAATGGGATGAACAGAAAGCTTTTGACAAAATAAAGGAATACTTCCATTCTAGTGCCTACAACGCCAGGAAGCCTTTATTACTATACCTATCGGTCACTGAAACCACTATGGGGTCTATGTTGGCTTAATACGATGAAGACAGACGGAAGTAAAGGGCCATATACTACCAACGTAAGAAAATGACTGACTACAAGACCAGGTATACCAATTTTGAGAAAACCTGCTTGGCGGGTAAGGCGGAAATTGAGGCATTACATGCTGTCTTACCCAGTACATTTAATAGCTTCCATGGACCTACAAAAAAAGTATTTGTTCGAGAAACCCGCCTTAACGTAACGGGAAGGACCGCAAGATGGTTACTGCTTCTGTCTGAATTCGACATCACGTATGTAACCAAAAAGGAAGGGCGATAGCAGAACACCTTGCACCCTATCAAGGAGGAACATGAGTTTAAGGATTGCTTCCCAGACGAGGAAATAGCTGTCACAGAAGAGGAGCTGAAAGCCACTTGACTGTAAGGAGAGGAGGGCATGGAAATTTGACTTTGATGGCACGACTAATCAAAATGGGTACGGAGTAGGGGCATTGCTGATTGCACCTGATGAATCGCACACCCCCATTGCCATTAAGCGGAACTTTTAAGGAACTAAGAATACCACTGAAGATGAAGCATGTATCCATGGATTAAAGACTGCCTTGACCCTGGGAATATAAGAAATCGAAGTATTTAGGGATTCGACGCTTATCATCTGCCAAACTCAAAAGAAATGAAAAACCAAATATGAAAAACTTTTGACATACCATGCTTATCTTGAAAAGCTCACTGAGCAATTCAAGAAAATAAGTTTCTCTCCACTACCCAGAGAAAAAAGAAGTTCGCGGATGCATTGGCAACACTGGCCTCCATGATAAACATTCCTGAGGGAAAGTCCGCCCAATCATGATAGAACAAAGAAGCAACCAGGTGTATTGCAACCTAATAGAAATTTATGAGTGGACTCCCAGAATGTTCAATAGGGATCTTTTGGCCATTGAAAGGGCACCTAATGGTAAACAATGGTTTACTGACATTAAGGAATATATTTTACACCAAACGTATCCCAAACATGCAACGGAAAATGATAAGAAGACAATCAGGAGGTTGGCAATGCAATTCGTTGCGCGGGGATGCGATTCGCCAAGCTGGGGCAAATCTTTCCCCTATCTCTAAAGGGGGCCCCTGGGCCACTTGACTGTAAGGAAAGGGGTTCGACTCAATACTCTTGTGTGTATCCTTTGGCCACCAATCTAGCCTTCAACCCCTCAACTGCTCCATCAGCTTTTTGTTGACTTTATAGACCCACTTGTAGCCAATGGCTTCTTTCCCTAGAGGAAGAGAGACTCAATCCCAAGTAGCAAACCATTCTAGTGCTACGATCTCTTTCTGCATAGAGCTGCCAGCAGGGTTGAGATATGGCCTCTGCAAAGGTATCGGGTTAAAAAAGATGGATGAAATTGCAAAAAATACTCGTGGGAAGTAGACAGAGACTTAGTTGATACAAACCTATGAATAGGAAAACGAAGACGGGTGGATCTACGTACCCCGAGAATAGAAGCTAGAGAACCTAAGTCTGAAGAAGAGTCTTGGTTCGAAGTATAGGGAGAGAGGGAGACCACTGAATCAGTTGGCTCAGCTCCGAAAACTGAGTGACGAGAATCTGTCTTCACAAACCTGCGAAACTTCCCCTTAAGCTGATCACTCTGGTCACCCGGATCTTGCTGACTCTATTAAATCGGAGAATTCTGATGCTGTCTCACATAAACTCCTCAATAGTTCCACCCCTCCCCTCTAAGGGGAGACAGGGGAACATAATGGCCCACCATCACAGGGAATCTCAAAGCCCCGAGCTCCGTAGTAAGTTCGAAAAAGGTGACATGTCGAGAAAGGTGGAATCGTCGTGTAGAAGGATCATTAACACTTGTAGCCCTTTTGAGAGAGGGGTACCCCAACCTCACTCAAGAAAACACATAGAGTGAGATGTAGGGCTCAGTTTGTCTTGTGCAGGAGATGGAATTTTCACAAAGCACGTGCATCCGAATAGTCATCGGTTTGAATAGTCATCTCTTTGAAAGAGAGTAAAACGCCCAAAGATAACGTGTAGAGGAGATCGCTCACCAATAATAGGAGCCATCGTCTTCTTACTCAGATAAGCGGCCATCATTAAATTGGCTTTACTAGGGATCCTATAATAGGGAACTTTCATTCCCAGTAGAAGTCCTCGAGCAACTTGACTAATACTAATAAATAAGGGGAAGGCCCAACATTTTATATTAGTATAAGGAAGGCCCTAGCTAGCGCGTAACCTATACAAGGGCTCTCAACCTCCATTTGGTCATGCTGCTATGATGTAACTTGCAGTCGTCCCAAGGCAGCAGGATGTATGGTATAGGGCCCCCTATTTTATCTCCCTTAAAGTCCTTTATGGATTTCGAGTTGGAAATAGAGTTGTCGCTTATTCGACGCTATATCGCAATGCATTCTCGGGCATAGTTGTTCATGAAAGGTGGCATGGGATATCTATCAGTGGCGGGAGTCTTACATCTGAGCGAGAGGTCAAACCAATCCCTTTCATCCTGGTCTGATCCAAACAGATCTTGTTGAATGAATTGATCCATTATTGTATGCCCTACTTCTTAGTCAATTTATTCCTACTCAGACCCGCCATACTTTCTTTGACTACTCCTGAGATATAGTGGAAAGGATTTTTTATTGTTGAGAGTGGGGAGTGAAAAGACCAATGCAGTAGACAAGGACTGCATGAATCGGAATTTTCTTATTAATATTAAAATAGACGACCGAGAAAGAAAGGCTCCGTGTTTGAACATTGGATGATCTTAGCTTAGAGTGCTAGCCGCTGCTTCATTTCATACAGTGATAACGCTTTCTCTTTCTTAACTCTCTGCCCCCCTTGTATAGTAAGGGCTAATTTGGCTGCATGGCTTTCTATTATAGGGTTACTTGACTCAGCTTGACCTACTTGACTCAGCAGTTAGAGTATCCCTCGTATACGGCGAGAGTCATTGATTCAAATCCAATAGTAGGTAAAACTGACCAAAACCCCTGCTTTTGCTAGCATGACAGCAAGCAGGGACTGGCAGTAAGGAGTCAATTGAATGATCAAGGCATCGGTTGCTTCCACCTGTGGCCTTCTTCGACCTCCTTGACACCTTAATATCAAGGAACCCCCCTATTCCACAAGTAGATATAGACTTGGAGGGTCGGAAACCTCAACGGGAAACCTTTCACTGCACCACACGATTCTTTTGCGAAGCGCTCTTTCCACTACTGCCCCCGCAAGCAAAAAGTTTCAAGATAAGACAGCAGGTAGCCTAAAAGCTCTGAGCAAATCTTCTAGAGAGCGTACCCTTAGTTTTGACTCTTTCTCTTTTCGAAAACGAAAAATAGAAATAAGAAAAAGAAAGAGATTTTTTTTAAAAAGGAAATTGCGTAAATTCTGCATTTTTTAATCCCATGTTTTCCGTTGGTCAACAACACAGGAAATCTATACCTCTTCACTACTCATACAGGTTTGACGGAGTTAAGCTGTATTGAGGGAATCTTTTTGTCTCAATCAATCAAGAATGCCCAATAAAAGACCCTTCTCCACAATTTATGAAGATTTCGCCGCCTGTCCATATCAATCGACTGAGCTCTTTTTTTAACCTGAAGTACACTACTTTTATTGAGAGTTGTTGGCCCAAGGGCTTTCCAGTCGTCTTGAAAAATATCCCTCTCCCAGTTATCCATGAGATAGAGGAGATATTTGGAGTAGGAGAGCCTATTGTTCTCGAGAAGATGGAGGAGAAATTCAGAGAGCCTATTGTTATCGTGAAGATAAAGAAGCAATTTGGAGTAGGAGAGCCTCCTATTGTTATCAAGACTGCCATAAGAATTTCACCTCCACAAGGCACTTACGAGAGAGCGGTCGACTATATAGAACGCGGAATAATGTATTTATGCATAAAAGATTGATGGATAGCGGATCTCTGTCAAAGGAAACACGCGCGTATAGACAACCCCGACAAAACTGAACAATTAGATCGAAGTGGCCCACCTGAACAAGTGGATCTATTGAAAAATCTCGTCTCCATCCCAATTGATCAATTTAAGATTGTGCCATTTATGGATTTTCATATTGGAAACTTGTATTTCTCATTCACAAATCCATCTTTTTTTATGCTACTAACTCTCAGTTTGGTCCTACTTTTGGTTTATTTTGTTACTAAAAAGGGAGGAGGAAACTCAGTACCAAATGCTTGGCAATCCTTGGTAGAGCTTATTTATGATTTCGTGCTGAACCCGGTAAACGAACAAATAGGTGGTCTTTCCGGAAATGTTAAACAAAAGTTTTCCCCTCGCATCTCGGTCACTTTTACTTTTTCGTTATTTTGTAATCCCCAGGGTATGATACCTTATAGCTTCACAGTTACAAGTCATTTTCTCATTACTTTGGGTCTCTCATTTTCGATTTTTATTGGCATTACTATAGTGGGATTTCAAAAAAATGGGCTTCATTTTTTAAGCTTCTTATTACCCGCGGGAGTCCCGCTGCCATTAGCACCTTTTTTAGTACTCCTTGAGCTAATCCCTTATTGTTTTCGAGCATTAAGCTCAGGAATACGTTTATTTGCTAATATGATGGCCGGTCATAGTTCAGTAAAGATTTTAAGTGGGTTCGCTTGGACTATGCTATGTATGAATGATCTTTTCTATTTCATAGGGGATCTTGGTCCTTTATTTATAGTTCTTGCATTAACCGGTCTGGAATTAGGTGTAGCTATATCACAAGCTCATGTTTCTACGATCTTAATCTGTATTTACTTGAATGATGCTATAAATCTTCATCAAAGTGCTTATTTTTTTATAATTGAACAAAAGCGAGTCTGAATGGGTATACTTAGTCGTGGAGCATTCCGTTTCCATCAAGAATTCAATTGACCTTTCCCTTATTTCGAGCGGAGAATCTAACAAAGACATTACTATAGATATTCTAACCAAAAAATGTGACATTCCATGTCCTGGGAGAGTGTTTTGTCGTGCTAGGTCACTAACATATCCTTTTTTGTCTTTATTTGACCCCAAGAATGGATTGGATCGAAACAACTTTCCAAGTGAAGCCCTTTGATTTAATTTCTCGCCCCACGGAATCTCCATAGACAATTTTCAATTTTTGATAGAAGGTATTGTCTTTTGTACTACTATTATTTTATATGATCCAGGAATATCCATAACGTTGGCGTTATTCTATGAGCAATGGATCCTTAGGTGATACATCGTTGTATTGAAAATAGAGTGGAAACATGAGTTTATCAATAATGTGTATTAGATTGAACTTCTCGTGAAGAAGACCGCCAACTCCTATCCTGAAGATACAAACCGCCTGGTCCTTTTCTCTTGTGTCGAAGTGTAGTGTAGTGTGGTGAGGTTTTGCCTCACAGAAAGAGTGGGAAATTGGGATTAAAAAAGGAAGAAAGGCTTTGAACTGTACCCAACTGGAGAATCTCTTTTAGGTGCAAAGCGTAAGTCCTTTCACTGAACGCTTCTCCCATTGGGGTGAAGATGAGCCCTCTGATGTGGTGCCTTTTTGAAAGAAGAGACTCAACTGAATAGTCCCTTCCCACAAGTGCATCTTGAATATGTTTTTCAATCTGCAGTTGTGTATCAACAATGGAGTCTATCATTTCATTCTTATTAGCTTTCCCCCATAAAACGGTTCTTAACCTACTCTCGAGCTCTGCTCGACGGGTGTCGTCATCGAGAAGTAGAGGGCGGAGCTCTGGGATCGGGGGCAGTTGATTATCCTGACCTGGGGTTGGAGCTGACGAGGAAGGTGAAGTGAATATATCCGTTTGGTAAATGGAATGAGTAGGGATCACTTGTTGCACTTCCTACCAAGGTCCGGTGTAGGGGACATGTCCGAAAGTCCTCTGGAAAAAAAAGGACGACGTGGGAGAGGCTGATGCGGCGGAGTCATTTTCCTCGGATAAGTAGAGGTACTTTTTCCAATTATCCGACCCGACCCTGAATCCACCGCCATTCCTCCAACGAGATTATCCTCCATTTGAATGTTGCTGCAACCACCTACAAAGCGTCGAGCGAAAGTACAAGGATAAAGATTTCCAAACCAAAGAGCCTATAAAGAGCACGTAAGGCATGGTGTAAAAAAGAACCTTTGACCCTCTCTATAATAAGATAGGGATCAAATTTAATCCAATGAGAGGATTGCCATGGGAAGTGAGCTCTCACCTTCGCGGGAGGATTGGCAGGACAAAGATCCGGAACAGGTACAACTCGAGTGCGTTTTTCCACTTCTTGTCATGGCACAAAGGGGTTTTGAAGGTTGCTTGCTATTGTTTAGAACTTGTAGCCGTTGTGTGTCGGTCACTCTATCTTACGAGACCTTAACTTGTCTTCCCGCGCCTATGCCACTCGGCGTGTTGAGTGTTGTTATGTTAGCTGGTGTAACTTATTAAACCGGGCATAATGCATTCGCACTGGGAATAGGAACTTAGATTTAGGACTCAGAGCCTATGTCCCGCCGCCATAGCCTCTATTTCTAAAGCCTCTTACTTCAGTACCCGGGGCATTTCCCTCACATACTGAAGCAAGAAAGCCCCTGTCTTTATAACATTTTTAAAGAAAGTTATTTGGAATAACAACAGCCAAAACGACTTCCTTTCTTTAGAGTGATCCCCGTCAAGAGAAACTCCATTTATGAGGTTGGATTCTTCTTGCCAGTTTCAGAATATCGACTCCTGTGATCAGCTTTTGATTTCGCTTTTCTAAAAAGAAGTTACCAAGGCTACACCCGGCAGGTAAAACATCTTGCTTTTCACCCTGAAAGATTCCTTCGAGAGGGCTATAGTTTCCTCGTTAGATCTCGGTATTGATTTAATAGGCATACATTTCTATCTAACACTTTTCTATATGAATATTATGGTTGACTCCAGACGTATATAACACCATTCATCTTAATTATTTAGCAAGGTTGGACCGCAAATTTGATAAATGAAACTCTACTGACCCCTACGTGAGATCAATATTGGTCCTTCTGACCCGGCCCTCCAGTCCAAAGGGGTTCAAATTCTTGCCTATGTCAGCCTGACCTGCTTGTTGGATCTGATTAGGATCATCACAATATCCGAAAAGATTCTCTTGAAAAGCTTGACTTGCAAGCAGAGAGTGACGATTCTCACCCACTTTTTGGGTCGGTTTCATGATTTTATGCTTGGAAAATGATTTTGTATCGCTGCACCCCCTTTCTTTTATATAAAACTAGCGTAACCAGAGAACAATCGAATAGATTCTGGTAATATATGAGAAGATTCATCACCATCTTCACAAATTAAAACAAAAATGTCCAAACAAAGTCATCGAGTGACATAAAACAACATATACGGAATAGGGATCTCTCTCGCAACGGATGGTTGTTGTTCTCTTGAAGATAGCCTTTATTCTTTTTGGAAGTCATGACAGACGTACCCTTTTTGAGTTCGCTTCCTGTTTGGCTTGACTTTTCCTTCTTCCGATGGTTGCTCTAATAACTCAGGCTTGAAGCATCTATTAGCGCTGAGGTGAGATATGAGATAGAATAGAAGGGGAGTGTTCAGTCCCACCCAGCAGTAATCCTTCGTCATTTCTAATTTCATAGCCGATAGGCGAACCATTGAGTCTTGGTTCAACTTATTTTTAACTTAACTTAACGAGTCAATGATTGTTGTTGAGCCCATTTATTCGGGTCACCTCTTAGAAACGAAATCTGTCTGGCTCTTCTACCGGGTTCCAATATGTTCACTAAGATATTGCGTGGTTGAATTTCCCGAAAGTGTATGTTGACGTCTTCAGCCAATCTGATTCACTCTATTCCCAAAGGAGAATTCTAACTGAAGCAAATTTTCCCCGGTTCTCTCTTTAGTGTTAGCGTATCAAGCGCGCATTGACCAGTTTAGTATCTTAGATTGGTATGCTCTATATTAGTTAAAGAAATGACTAAGGGGGAAATGAAATGTCGGATTGAATCGTCGAAGCAGGACTAAGATTAATAGATTTGAATGACAAAATGAGGTCTTCCTCCCTTACCTTAGTCAAACTGACATGAAGCTTATTTGAGGAATTAGGAAGATAAAAGAACTAAAAGCGGAAAAGGGGGATACCCCATAGACCAAAAACGGCATAGATCGATAAGATCCAAGAAAAGAAAATATCCACAGCAGAACTGGAAGACCTTTAAGAGATTGTTTTTAGGTCCAAGCGGTGAATCTGAAATCTTCCTTACGCCTAAAAGCAAGAGTCTCCTAGGATTTTGCAAGGGAAGTGTAGCCAACCTGGGATACGTTGCAGCAAGGAATACGAATGTACCTCTAGTAGATTCTCCTTTCTTTTCCTTTCCTTTGCTAGGTAACTGTTAATGGAATATTCGAGGCATTTTCTGCTTTGTGGAGTCAACTCGTCTTCCCCGAAGCGGAACCCACGTATAAATTAGTGTATACATATGAACTTACATTTATAGATATAGAAGGCAAAATCAGAGCACTAAGATCATGGGGTGAAGGCACACTTTCATTACACGATGGGTAAGGTGTGGAGCTACACATTATAGCAGATTCACTAGATTCCGACCTTCGCGCAGCTCTGTGTAGTCCTATTTGAGGTAAATACAATACTCTAACAATTCCTGCCTTGGTTAATGGTAAATTACATTACTCCCTTTCCATACGGGGTCTAGGGGTATAGTCTATTCTATAATATACTCTTCTTCTATCATAGTAATTGCTAAATCGGAAATAAGCCCTATCAGAACTTCACTGAAACCTAAAAGAACAACAAGAGTAATCCCTCAAAGGCTAAAGAAGGAAGAAGGGGCGCAAGTAGTCTTTATAAGGAAGTTGGATTATTGTGGTAAACCAACCATCTGTTCTGGAACTTCCAGTTCCATCGAAGCATATAGATGCGTAAATAGATTTGTATGTATAGCCACTTCAGTCGTGCTCGTCTTTTCTCGAATGTATCTTTTTCTGGGAATATGGTCAACCAGAAATTATTATGTTCACGATTCTTCATCCACTGATGGATAAAATGCTCCTATTTTCCATTTTCATATGATGCCGGAAAGTGGATTGGGAAAAGGTCGGCACGAAGTGATTCATCAATCTCAAACATGAGTCGATCGCTCGTAAGGGACTGTTTAAAGATCATAAAATTCCCAACAAATGGAATGAAAAGTGGGTTCATGTAAATGATTAGTACCTCACAAACAACAACGCTCCTTCCCTATATGGAGTTCGAAACCCAAAGGCAATCATTGAGTGAACTGTATCTTTTTTCTGTTAGTTGACCTAAGTCGCACCCTTACTGCTGGGGTGGGGATCGTCCTCCGAACCGTACGTGGGATGAGTTTTTGCCTCATACAGCTCGAGCCGAAGACCAGGGAAAGAATAGAAGAGATGGGGAAACCTAGCAGCTGCTGCTCGGGTGGGGATAAGATTACTTCTTCACAATCTTACCCCTCCCCCCCTCCAAAAAAAAGTTACCCTGTAGCTCTTGCACTTCGTGTTCTTTCTATTTCATCCAATTCAAGGATAGGCGGCTAATACTTAAATAATAAGTGAAGTAGTCGTCGTCTGACCAATCGGCTCGGACACCAGACCGCCCGTGCCCGCCCATTTTGTCTCGCCCTAAATGGAATGGCTCTCTTAGTTACGCTGCGCCCCGACCCGAGTCCCCACGTCCGCTTTTCTCCGCCCGCAACCCAATAAGTTGGCAAAGCCAACACAAGATTAGGGCCGTCCCCTTCATTCTATGCTGACCCCGGCCCGGGCTGGCTTCTTGGGAAGCCCGTTCCCACCGCGCTCACGGCCCGGCTGGCCTTCCAGCGGTAGTGGGAATTCTCCCGTTCCCTGGTCAAAGACTTGGTTGGATGCGGGATCTACTCCACGAGGAGCGGTACGGACGTAGATGATATCATCACGACCCCTCTTTTCGTACCGCTAGGGATGCTTAACGCCACTTCGCCAACTGGCGTTACCTGCGCTTTCGTGTCTCTCAGTGTGGTCAGCACTGGGTGTTTCCGAGCAGCGAGGCTTACACCCATTCGCATTAGTTCATCCAAAGTTCCTTACCCTTATGCACGAATTATTGAATAAGCCATCTTCCTATCAAGGTTAAGGAGTCAACTGAGCATCTCAGCGGCGGGATTGAATACCCGGATCGAATCAGAGTTCACGCCGCCCGCCCTGAACAAATAGGAGGCGTGGGCCACAGGTCGCACATAAGCCGCCGGGTCGCACGACAGAAGAACACCCAACATAAAGATGCACACTCCTCCATGTGAAATATTCATCTTCATAGGAGCTTTTTGATAGTAGTCGTGACCAACAGCCATCAGCTCTCGGCTTGTTGGTAAGGTGAGAGCTTCAAGCCCGATTTCAGGTGGCGCACCCTCCACACAAGCACCGCCCAACAAAGGGGGGACGGGGAAAGCTACAGGCCAAAATATAAGTGTCCGAGGCACCTCATCTTCTCATTTCGTCGTTTCTCATTCCCGTTTTGCCGAAGTGTTTGGCATTTCCTTCTCCGCGCCCGCTCAGGCTTTGCAGACCTATCGCGTGGTAAAAAGAAGAAATTACGAATGAATAGTCAACTGAGCACACCGCCAAAAAATTTGAAATTTGAGAAGTCCCCTTGGATTCGAGAAAAAGGAAATGAAGAACGGGAAAGAAACGAAATAAAGCATTTCTAGCTCTAGTTTCGGATGAGCTTCTCCCAATTATGTCTGGTAATAGAATAGGGCGGCTTGATCTGACCAAGACTCCACTTTTTGCTCCATCCGTGGAGCGTATGAATTTACTGGAATGTAGATAGACCAAAAGAGGGAATTAAGGGATAGGAATAGGAATTATAGTACCATTGGAAAAAAAGGGCACCCTCGAAAACATCTCTACTGACGAACCATTTTAATAGTGTGGGTGCTGCCGTGCCACGAGGCACTACCACAGAAGTAATGAAAAAAGAAAAAGTTATGTAGTTGGACCATCTATTCTATCCGTTCGATTTTTGCTTCAAGAAGATGAGAGGCTAAAATGAAAGTGTTCGCAACACATATCGAAAGGGTACTAATTAAGTTGACCATTAATGACTAGTTAAAATACCAGGATTGGTCTGATCCCGTATTTGATCAGACCGATCTGAAAAAGAGAAAAAGCAAACTCTCATAGTTGGGAGCCCAGCTACAACAACTTCTTCGTAAGTGAGGTGAGGTACTTCTTTTGGTGTGAATAGGGGGTCGCCCTTTTTTTGGTTAAAGTAGCCACAACTTTTGTCATAGTCAGTTTAGCCCCATAAACCCAGTCCACTTGCATCCATATTGATCAAAATGACTATGTTTAATGACTTGACGACTCACTAGCCCTCTTATTATAAGATTCTCTCACCCTTTGATCGACATTCCATTCCCTTTAGTCGTAGGTGCTCAATCTATTTTAATTTGCATTGGCTGGGGCTCCCGAGGTACATATGGACGGCCCTTTGGGTGTCTCGGTGATACAAACAAAGAAAAGACGATGGTTTTTAACATACCCTTAGACAAAAAGCCAATCCTTACCAAAGGAGGAAATAGTATAGAACAATCTAACTTCTTTTTTTCCTTCCTGTTGATTCCCCCGGACAATTAAGTTGCACTTCCTTCTAACAAGTGGTTGAGAGTTAGCAAGCAACCTTGGCCTCTTGGCAGGAGGTTTGTTGTCCCCCTCCTATTCGGTGCGGCCGCAGTACGGCACCTGAACTCGAAGCTACGATCAGATCTAATTGGATCTTGTCCTATCCAACCAAACACCGGAACATAGAATGGCCGGCCTGTTTGGACGGTAGAATGTGGAGAAAGGGATTCGTGCCCATTCTCTATCCGGGCACGAGCAGGGACATCCAAAATTATGGAAAGGCGAATACATGTACATGATGTAATGACATATTTATAAATATGTGATCCGATTTGATAGTCTGCCCGCAGAAAAGGAATGAGTTTACCAACCGCATAACAATTCATTCTTGTGTGTAGCGTCGTGGGCTTATGTCTCCCGAATGATCAAAGTACGACCGCTCATCTAATATAAAATCAATGAGAAGATCTCACCTCCCCTTCCCCATAAAATAGATGGAAGGGATAGAGTATCCACAGAAGAGAGAGTATGGGCCCTTGCCCACCATTTAGTTCAGACGTGGCTCGAATGCCTTTATGCTATAGGCTGTGTTAAGCATGCTTTTTTGACAGAAAACAAACTCTTTTAACATGACAACAGGCACGACTATAAAGGGCGGGGAGGTAAGATCTCTATCAAAAATAGGGGGCTATTCATAGTTAAAAACTTCTAGACTATATGGATTCCAACTGAACTACAACTTCTACTTGGATGATTAATTTAGGGACATTTCTGGAACATAATGTTGGATGATCTCCATTTTCATATGGTAATTAAAGTCAAACAAGAGCAAACCAGGTGCAATTCAATCCTTATTCCTAGCAATGATTCCCAAAAAAGCAAAACTTCACTAGACCGAGGCCCATTTCTATGGGGACTACACTGTCTAAGAGAATAACTAAGGCAATTGCCAATAGTTTCTATTGAAAGACATGCTGGCTCTTTAAAAAGGGCGCGCTCCTAAACTCATTTTGATAGGAAGAGATATTGATAATTATCCAAAAGAGGCTTACTACTCAGCTGATAGATAAGGTGAGCCAGCCATGATCACTAAACTCACCAAAGCAGCAACATATGCAAATTTCAATCATAGGCTTCTATATACTTAAGGAAAATGGGATTTTTCAGAGTAGGATAGGAAAGTGTATTCATATACAACGGAAAGCCCCTATAATCCATGGACAACCAGTGGAGTTCATAAAAGAAAGAAAAGAAAGGTTGGCAAAAAAGTTTTCCCCTCTCTCCATATCTCTACTTACTGGCTAGGTGCAGATAACACTGTAATAATAACAAAGCCAGATACAGATACTGTTCGTTCAGAATTGATTCAGATAAAGAGGACCCACGGTAAAATCCACCCTATTCATGCTCCGCACAGCAACATTCTCGGTCAATATTAATATCTTTGCTAAACTTTGTGATATATTTTCGTTGCCCCCTTTAAGCGTATGTGATATAATCATTCTTATCTCAGAAGAGAGGTATGCATTGTCCCCACTTAAGTTATTAAGTATTCCCAAAGACGAGGCGATTTATTTTTATGTTGAAACTTTATGTCAGCCAGGGGACCCTGATCATAAATGGGTTGTTTGTCCCGGTGAAAGGGACGCTCTCCTTTTAATCGCTCTGACGCATATGTTGAATAGTTGTTTTATGCGTTCATCTATCTTTCAGGAGCAGTCGTGTGGTTTTCCCAGAGATCGCCGTGAGTTCTTTGCCAAATTAGGTGGAGTGGGGAAGATTATAACTATTTTCATCTTAAATCTTGTACCCTCATAAGGTACTATTCCTCATAAATAATTTTACGAAAGCTGGCACTCTTGGTGCGTGATAGCTACGTAATATCCTTAGTTTCCTCCTTTTGAAAGATACGAATGACAAAAATGGAATTAATTGTTCTATTACGGAAGTTGGGATCCCATACGCTGGGTTAATCACTAAGGTTTTATACAATTTGATGTTGAATGATTTCGACCAAGGATTTAAACAGCTATACCCTAGTCTTTCTTATTATCGTTACTTGAGTTACTGTTACATATTATTTACATAGTTTAGTCTCCAAAGCGAGCAGTAATGTGAAGAAGAAATGAACAGTATCCTCTTAGAGTTAGATCTTGATGGGGATATCATAACTATTATACCTGGTGGGGGTGCCCATGTGACTCTTGATGGGCATTTGATTATTCTAAGTCGAGATTGCGGTCTTCACGTTGTCAAACAGTCAACATTCTTTCTTTAGTTTAATTTGTAGTCAATATGTTTTATACAAAAACGAACCCATGCAATGATAGGAAATCCTTTTTTAGAGAGCCAATGCCTTAAGACAGACCCTAATAGCAGTTGTCACCTACTTCACTGTGTTGTGGTTCTAAAAAGAATATTTAGCTTGGTATATTCCATAAAGAGAAATCCATATCTATATATATAGAATTATAAATAGAAGTTGTATACAGGTGCTTAGACTTTCCTGAGGATTCTAAGACCCAATCATTCGTCAAAGAAATATCCTTAGGTCTTAAGTCTACAACTTCGTAGCTTGTGTCACCTAAATAGGGTAGAAATGAATTCTTTGCATGAACATCTCAATGTCCAAGATAAAAAGGAGGGGAAGAATCGACGAGGCGAGTGTTCTCGAAGAGAAAATCGTTATGGAAAAAGCGTGACGAGAATTCAAAACTCGAGATATGCAAAACAAAAAGACTCCATGGGAGATGGTATTCTTTATTTTAGGTCTTGATAAATTTTCTAACGATTGAAGTTATTACGCTGACTGATTAAATCTCTTCCTAACGCCTTTAGGGGTTGTGAAGAGAGCCTAGTTCCAGGCCCTCTTTCAGAACGAAAAAAAAATAGTACAAAAAGAGGGGTTGGGGGTATATATACTATAAAAATTTATGATGGTTTATCATCATCAAAACAAAGATCATTCTAGGTCGAGATGAATGGAAGATGCTTCTGGAAGTATTTTTTGATAGGGTCTATCTTAGATCGAAGGAAAGAATAACCGAAGTTAGACCCCCCATGAATATGGATTCAAATCTGTTATTATTTGAAAAAGAACCTAACTGAAATTAACAAGTAGTAACCGGAATCAAAGTTTTGCAAAATGGTGTCAAACAGTTATAGAATGTAGCTAGATAATTGATGCCACAACATCCAAAATATGTGGGATGGAGTTCATAGCACACTAACTTAACCTTCAAGGTCAGATAGTGCTATCGTGAACATCAATGCACTATCTAGCTCAAAATTAGCCTCACGAACTACTAACACTATTAGTCGGGTAGCCTTTTTTTTGGTGCTATTTAATCATAAGCTGTCGGAACTTCTTTCTTAGCTATATGTTGGAAGAGAATTTCTCTATTAATCCCCCCTGACTTCAATTACAAACTCTTACTTCTCGGTCTAACTTGGACTAATCCATTAGCAAGCAAGAAATTCGTACTAACTAGAGAGAAAGTAAGATTCCACTCACTACAAAAGCGTTGGCGCACCTGTACTATTTTTGGCGTAACGAGGTTTTAGTCTTTACGAGGGCACCCCCTTGCCTGATTCAATCCCAAGGGTAAATCAAGACATTGAAACTATTGAAAATAGTCGTCACAGTCTGAGTTCCTACTTTCAATGAGACTTTCTTAGCTTGTCAAACATTCTCTCCTTCACCAGGAAAATTATCCGGTAATCAAGATCTTTTATTGATGTTCCTGAATAAGGTTGATCAATGGTAGCTACTTGGAGCTGTCTCTATACCTTTATTGAACTGCCCCGCTCTTAGCTCGGGTTGTTGCTTAATGAGGCGTCACTTGTTTGCTCTTGGATTGGACTAAGCAGCAATCCTTATTCTGGAAGCAGACCTTGTCATTCTTCTCCTTCAATGCCAGTGGATAAGTACACTAGGGCTGAAATGCTCTTTTATCATGTATGTGGATTACTTGGTCGATTACCTGATTGCACTAGTCTCATAGGCTCCTCTTTAGCTTCCCGCCATTCCTTCTTGTTTGCACAGGAAATCTAACTCATTCTAAGATATAGCTCTTAGAGTCCTACTTAAAGTGAAAAGTAGTTCCTTAGTTAACACAAGGAGAGCAGAAACTTAGGGAAAAAACCTATGTGCTTACACGAGATGGGAATAAAGGCTACTAAGATCGGAACTTATGACCTAAGTACTAAGTAACCTTAGAATAGGAATTCCAATCTAATATAGAAAATACCGCTATATAAAGTAACCTTGAAGGGGGGCTGCTTATAACATTCTAAGATCTCAATACGAGAAAGAATTCAGACCTATAACCTCATTGCAGTGGCTTGTAGACTTGCTTTGCCGCGGAAAGCTCAAGTGAAAACCAATTAGAACTGTAGGTCTCACCCTTCTACTACTCGACCTTAAGTAACTACAGTTAGGAGGATCCATCCAATAGCTTAATGAATTGCTTGGCTCATCTAAGAGGTAAGGCCTCCTCCTATCAACCCTAACTTTCATTATTGATCTAAAGGAGATCCCTAGACCTTCAAATTTGCACGTTGATCCCTCTATGATGGCATTCTTCTTCCTCTCTAACTTTACGATATTATCCTTGCTAGTTTGATCTCTCGAATTATGGTTTCCAATTGGATTGGTTATAAGTCTACCATACCTACCGTACTGTAGAGAAAAGAATGCATGTTCATCCGAACATTGAGAAGGAAGGTCAAACCAAATCCGGTGTCAACACTTGACTGACCGGAGGACCTAACTAGCTTCAACCAAGTTTTCAGTAGGCTAGGATTCATTTCTTTTACTCTTCTATATCTATTTAGGGTTTTGATCCTTGCAACAATTCTCGTCTTTTGTCTTCCCTTTTGTGTGTCGAGCGAGTTTGGAAAGAAGGTTCCCGGTTGGCTTTGTATGAACAATCATATCTTCCTACCCCTAAGTGAGCCATAGATTGTGAGTGAGATTTAAATGGTTAGAGATCGAGCATCGAAATATCAGTGGATCAGTTTGTCTTTATTCAATATAATTATTCAAATGATAAAGAAGAACAGATGCTTCTCGCAAACAGCAACTATCCACAGCGAGAGAGATCCCTTGTCTTTGTCGCCTACCTCTCTATAGAAATAGAATAGCACGATAGAAGCCCTAACCTATAGCAACTGTAAATATAGAATCAGGTCTACGCTCTTTAGATTAGTCCATCCATAGTGGAGGAATTCTGGTAATTTATTTTTAATATGACCTTCCCCTCCCATAAAGAGAGTTTCTTGTTCCTTTTCTAACAAGGATGATGAGCAAAAATGACATGAATTCAATATTAATAAAAAAGGTAAGCCCGCCGCTGAAAGAGACCGAAGAAGGTTCAACTAGCGATGGTGCGAGGACTTCAGATAGTTAGCGCTTTGCACAAGCTTCAAAGGAATAAGAGATCGAGTCACTAAGTAGAGAATTAGATCCGAGAGTGAAAGAGATTATGAAAGTTTTCATGCGGGACAAACCTGAAACAAGTTCTCAAATCAATCTATTCGAGCCCTTGAAAGCTGTAGAATTTCATGTGTGAAGCATAGTGAGAGTGACACAAATCTTTTTTTTTGAAATAGGGAAAGGAAATCCTAATCATCAGTTAAGACGGGATCATTAGAATACGAAACTGCCTAAAAAAGCAATTGATCAAGGAGACAAAAATCTATGTGAAGTAAAAGAAAATGTCGCCAATTGCTACTAAGAACCTAACAGAACATTTCCTAATTTGGGTTAAAAAAACCACTTGTGTAGGTGGGGAAGAAAGAGTCTGAGGTCGGGTCGGACGACATACATCTTGGTAGGTTCCACCACTGAGGAATGAAGTGCAATACTTATGGAGCATGCAGAGGTAATCTTGGGACCCCATTTCCCACAGTAGACATAAGAGTTTTTTCCTATTAGATATGTAATAGCTCTTTGTAGCCTCTATGGAAACTTCTCTTAAAAGCCTCAACTGTCACCCCCCCTAATCAAAAGACTTATCTTCATTTTTGTAAGGGAAACATCGGCATGACATTGTAGTAATATTATTATATTTAATAGGAATTGTAGTAGTGTATGGGGTGCTAAAGAGACATTACTGACTTGAAGCTCTTACCTCGGCTGTGAAACTTTTTTCGCTTTCTTCCTTAGTAAGTTTATATAATTTGTTGAAACGTAGCTTTCATTCATATATAAAATTCAGAAAATCGTCAGACTAAGCGAAAAAAAAAGTCAGGCTTGAAGCACTGCTGGAACCTGTTTAAGGGTCGCTAACAAAAGGTGAAAGGAGGCCATAGAGAAGAATCTTTATACGAGTTCAAGGGGTGTAGCTTATAGTTACAGTTAGCCGACTCAATAGAAGAATGAAATTCGTGGGATCAAAGAGGGAAGTGACATCCAACTTTGGAAGCTCGGTACCACTATTAAGAGGAGTGGCAAAGGACGAGAATCAAGCATGTCTGCACGAGGCAAGAGATCTAGGCATATTTTTGCTGACAAAGGATAAGAGTGTGCCCCTGTTGATATACTTCCATACCAAGAAAGTAGTGGAGAAGTCCCAAGTCTTTCATATTTTCATGAGCATGCAAGAACGAAAGAAGAGCAAGTATTCCCTGTTGATTACTACCTCTGAGAAAAATGTCATCGACATATAAAAGAAGGTAGATACTATTCCCAGATGTGTGATGAATGATTAAAGTGCACAATATAGTGCTGAAACAAGTGAAAAAAGCTCTGGGTGCTTGCTTTAATCAATAAAAAGCATTGTGAAGTCGGCAGAAATATCCTGGATGATCCAGAAAACCAGGAGGTTGAGACATATAGACTTCCTCTTCAAGAGATCCTTGTAAAAAGGATTTACAGACCTCCAGTTGCTTAAGAACCCAATTATATGTTCAAGCGAGAAATTTTATAACACTTAGATAGGTGGTTTGACAACAAGACAGGAAGGTATTTGAAAAGTAAATACCTGCCTGTTGATGGAAGCCTTTCTCCATAAAGTATGCCACTGGAGGGGTCCTTCCCTGCAATGTTAGTTGGAGGGTCAGCTTCTTTTTACTTCCTTCTCGAAGCGAAGGTTGGCAAGGAAGACCCATTCATGTTCTATTCTATGACATGCCGCAAATTTAGTGTACAAATGTTAGCGAATAATATACTTCCAAAGAAGAGTCCGCAGGGGCAGCGAATCTAGTTTCCAAATAAGTAAGAATCTTAGCGGAAGCTGTTCCTTTGCTAGCTATTCCTATGTCAGCTACTACTTTGTCAGAGGCTAAGTTCCTTTTATTTTTTGGGAAGGGAGTAGAAGAAGAAGCCCGCGTGACTCGGCTGCATAAATTAGCATATCATCCGGATAGATTTACAGAGAAATATCGTCAATCAAATCGAATTTTTTGTGTTAGCTTATCGTATTCTTCTTGAATTGTATCGAATTACCTATGGAGTTCGAGGGGTTCACTAGATTTTTGATTCTTTCTCCATTTCTGAGAGCTGAGAAAGGTAAATATTACTATATTATTTCTTCGCTCTCTTTTTCTTTCTCCCTGACTTCATACTCGCTCTAACATAACAAAAAAGGCAGAGTTCCATTTGGGGGGTGGGTATAGGGCGAACGAAAGAGATGTGTAGTAGAGGGCAGGTGAGGCATTGTGTCGTCAAACAGAAAGAAATTTGCTGTTCCATTTCTTAGTAAGAGTGCTCCTATGTTAGAAGGAATTTCGTGCAAGAACTAGGTTTGAGTTAGTGCATTAACTAGATTATTTTTTCTCGCCTAATGGTTCTATCTTTGAGGTAACCCAGACAAGTGGGAGGCTGATCACTTTCCCTATCATACAATTCTTCCATACTATTCTATTTCATTCATTCTCCATTCCGTCTACTCCGGGAACCCATCATCTGACGATTCTTTCACATATGACCTTTTTCATGAATTCAACATCATTGATCGTAGACCATTCTTTCTTTTTTCCATTCCAAAAAGGAATAGTTGGATTATAGGTGCCCAGCCCAGGACGGGACATCATTCCTTTCTCCTCCTCTAGCTGCTGGTGAGGGGCAATTGACCGATCCCTCTAACAACATTTGATTATACATATATGGATAGATATATAGATAGTGATTCTTCCTCTCGCTGACAAGGAACAGAAAGAGAATCCGCTTTCATCGGAATATCTGATTCAAAGGCAAGAGACAAATAGAGAATAAGTTTATTTTGGGTCACAGAAAGGATCGGATCGAAGGAGAAAGGTTAGGCACTTCCCAATGTCATTTCAATAAGATGTTGCTTCTTGCATCTTAGCTAATTCAACAATTTCATTGTTCCAAGGATGAATTTCCCTTAGCCCTTAACCTTGCTAGAAAGCTGAAAGCGTTTTCGTCAATAAAAACTGATTTTTAGACGGGAGTCTTAGAATAAGAAAGGATTGTTCCTGATCCGGAATTTGCAACACAACATAAGTAGAAGCATGCTATGCTAGCATAGAATAGGTGTACCGAGTGAAAACTTCTTTTCTTAGGATGAACAGTATAAAGATCTTCTTCGTCAATAACAAGCCTTTCCTTTCTTCGTAAAGGAAGAAAATCGGAAAGCTTTGATGCGAGGAAAGTCAGCCTATAACGATAGACTAATTCTCTCTCTTTTGCCTATCGCTTTATCTAAGATCCACTTAACCCAATGCAAGATAGAGGTGCGAAGGAGACTGACTTTTCTCTTTCCAAAAGTGGAATGCTTCTTTTATGCCATTATCTTCCTGCCAAACCAACTAGTTCTATCCAACCCAGTGGACTTAGAGCAAGAAATGCGTACTTTTAGAATAAGCTTATCATCTTTCAATAGTTACAACCTATTTTTTCTACCTACATTAAGAGTTCTAAGGATTGACCAATTGAATAGCAATATTTCGAATGAAAACTACCCTTTAGGGGGAAGGTGAAGTGTAAGAGAAGCACTAAACCTTTGTTCACTGCTATTTGCTTTTTTCTTGCTTTGAGTTTACCCTTGTCCCAAAAGGTGCCTCTTCCTGAATTTACAGCCAGTTCGATCTTGCAAGCCAAAGGCGTCGTATTCTATCATGATATAGTTGTGTGCACTTTCTATTATTATCCTCTTTCATTGCCATTTTTGAAGCAAATAGAAAAAATCTTCTATAACCATGAGAGGGTAGAATAAAAAAATTGATAGCATATAAAGATTCTTCCTATTATTTTGAAGATAAGGAGGCAATCCTTTCCCTTGAGCTTAACCTAGATTGGTCTGAAATGGGCCCCTTCTTACTAGATGATGTAAGTAAGGCTTAGAAAAACATGGCATAACTTCTAGTAGGGAAGTCAAATTTCTCTCGAGTTCTAAAAAGAAGAGAAATCAATCGTGCAAGTTGGATAATTCCCCGACTTTTTAGTTTAAACCTGCCTTTCACTCATAGAAGTATATTTTTAAACATCTATTTTGAGAATTCCCGGAAAAAGGTAGAAATCCTGGATAGAGAAAAGCGATAGGAAGGAAGCCATTCCAGCTGGACTAAAAGGAAATATCCACTTTCCTCGTGAATTGACTTCTTTGAGTCATGATCAGGGGCATAGGTCTTTTTTATTCTTTTATTTGTGATGATCTGAGCACCGCCCTGGAGAACTATTTGGTTGAGGAACCCACCTCAGACAACTTTGGTGTAGAGTCACTTCCAATAGCTTCAGTAAAGCTCTAAAATTACGAAAAATCTCAATAGGTGGAAATTTCAGTGGTTTGTTCTTGAACCGATTCAATTTCTGGTTCCCCAAGACTACAATGAATTGACTCTTTCTGGGGAGGTTGAGGGAAGGATAAAGCAGCTAATGCAGGATATCATTGTTGTAAGCCTCCTTCACTGTATTGAATTAGCGCCCTATTGATCGTGTCTTCGGAGGGTTTGAGAAGCGTTAAAGACTCATTTAGGAAAGAACTCCTTGCCTTCTTTACACCTTACATGCGGCAACAATTGCATAAATTAAAGTAGACGTCACAATATGACCTAGAGTCTAGAAAAAACCACTATCTCCTGGGAGTGCTTTCGAGAACACATGCACCGCATATTGCATCAACATCTTCTTAAAAAATTTTGAACAGAGGAGATTCCACCAAGAACTTTTATAGCTAAAAGTGCTTATTCAAGTGTACTTATTGCGTTTGTCACGTCTATTTTGAAGTCTTTTTTAGCTCGTTCGATGTGAAGACCTTCCACACCTGTATGAAGCATCTCCTCTCGAGATTGGTTATTCAAAAGTTTCTGAATTCGCTTTAGATATTGAGCAAGTGTCATCATTCTAGGATGCGGCGTTCGGGTGATGTCTACCAAAATAACTATCCGTAGCCTAGTTGAGGTCAAGCCCTATTTGACAAGATTACAGACTCAAACACTCACAACTCGCCTTTCTGCTCTCTCTATTGACATCTCATATTGTCGACTCACCTCGACAGAAAAGACAACAGTGGACATGCTCCGACAATCTCACCGGAGTCTCCCTCTCTTCATTCAATGCTTGACAACTTTCTTCATGTAGCGTGACACGTCTATCTTTGACACCCATCAATCAGCTAAAAGACGACGGTTGTTAAGCAAGGTGTGAGGTAGCGCTTTCCATGGGAAGAGAGCTCTCACATTGACGGGTGGATTGGCACGACAAAGATCTGTAGCGGGTGCAACTATCGAGTGAGTTTCGCCACTCCTTGTCACGGCTCAAAGGGGTTTTGAAGGTTGCTTGCAATGGTTTAGAACCTGATGTTGTTGTGCGTGGGTCGCTCTATTTAGAGACCTTAACTGCTCTTCCCGTGCCTATGCCACTCGGAGTGTTGAGTGTTGTTATGTTAGCTGGTGTAACTGATTAAACCGAGCATAATGTATTCGCACTGGGAGCAGGAACTTACATTGAGGACTCAGATTCTATGTCCCGCCGCCCTCGCCCCTATCTCTAAAGACGCTAACTTCGGTACCTGGGGCATTTTCTTCACATGCTGAAGCAAGAGAGCCCCTTTCTTTTATTAAATTTATAAAGAAAGTGATTTGGAATAACAACATCCAAAACAACTTCCTTTCTTTGGTGTGATCCCCGTCAAGCGAAACCCCATTTCTGAGGTTGGATCCTGCTTGCCAACTTCAGAATATCCACTCCTGTGGTCAGCTTCTGATTCCGCTTTTGTAAAACCAAGTGACCAAGGCTACGCCCGGCAGGTTAAACATCTTGCTTTTCACCCTGAAAGATTCCTTTGAGAGGGGTATATTTCCTCGTTAGATCCTGGTATTGATTTAATAGGCAGACATTTCTATCTAACACTTTTTGGTATAAATCTTATGGTAGACTCCAGGAAAATATAGAACAATTCATCTTCATTATTTAGCAAGGTTGGACCACAAATTTGATAAATGAAACTCTACTGACCCCAATCTGAGATCAATCTCGGTCCTTCTAACCCGGCCCTCCAGTCCAAAAATGGATCAAATTCCAGCCTATGTTAGCTCGACCTACTTGTTTGCTCTGATTAGAATCATCTAAACATCCTAAAATATGCTCTTGAAAAGCTTGACTTGCAAGCGTAGAATGACGAGTCTCACCAACTTTTTGGGCCGGCTTCGTGATTTTATTCTTGGAAAATGCTCTTGTATCGCTGGACCCCCTTTTTTTTATTATCAAAATCTAGCATAACCAAAGAACAATCGAAAAGATTCTGGCAATATAGGAGAACGATTCATCACCATCTTTACGTATTAAAACAAGAATGTCCCAATCAATTCATCGAGTGACATAAAACAGCATATCCAGAATTGGGATCTCTCGCAATGGATAGTTGATGTTCTCCTGAAGCTAGCCTTTATTCTTTTTGGAAGTCATGACAGACGGACCCATTTTGAGTTTGCTTCCTCTTTGGCTTGACTTTTCCTTCTTTCGATGGTTGCTCCTATAACTCGGGATTCAAGCTTCTATTAGCGCTGAGTTTAGATATAGAGTCCCATCGAGCGGTAATCCATCGTAATTTCCAATTTCTTAGCCAATAGGAGAACCATTGAGTCTTGGTTCAGCTTATTTTTAAATTCACTTAACGAGTCAATCATTTCTATTGAGCCCATTTATTTTGGTCACCTCTTAGAAACGAAATTTTTCTGGCTCTCCTACCGGGTTCCAATACGTTCACTGAGATATCGCGTGGTTAAATTTCCCGAAAGCGTATGTTGACGACATCAACCAATTCGATTCATTCTATTCCCAAAGGTGAATCCTAACCAAAGAAAATTTGCCCAGGCTCTCTCTTTTGTGATCACGTATCAAGTGTGCATTGACTAGTTTAGTTCTGAAATTGGTAAGCTCTCTATTAGTAAAAGAAACCCTCTGGTCTTTTTTTATCTTTACTGAGACCAAGATACCTCGCCTTTTGTTGGTGAAGTGAATTAAATCGTTAGATTCTTATTTGGGATCACTGCACTTTGAGCTAATGACATAGTAGTTAGAAACTAGTGGCAATAAAGAGTGACAGTTCCGGCGGCAAGTACTGTTTGAGTGCTTATAGTGAAGTGGTAGAAGCGTTCATGTATGATACTTCTCGATTCTATGACAATCATCATGGTCTTTTTCTGAGCCCTATAGATCAGAAGCCTTGGCTGCTACTGTTCTGTGTCTCATTCTTATCAAAACAGATGACGAAGCTACATCAATCAAGAATGACCACACCCTCTAAGTCAGCTTGACTTTTACCTCGTGGCATGGATTGAATGATAATGTGCGGAGCGAAGGTAGTTCCCTAACTCGCTTGAGGGGAGAGATCATCGATAGATTATCTGGACTAGATCCTAGGAAGAAAGCCTTGGTTGGAGGTGTGCAAGTAGTTAAATTTGTAGTGTACAGAACAGAGTACATGGATAAAACTCTCTGGATTAAGTCTTGCTTCACTTGAGTGGAGCTCCACTATTCAACAAAGAGAAAGGAAGATGCGCTAATTTCGGTTAGATGACAGACAGATTCGATTCAAAGCCTATACCGCTTTCGAGAAAAAGAGAGATTAGATTGACTTCCTAGATCATGGAACTAGCTAGGACTGGAAAGACTATCGACCAAGCTTAAGTTAGCTCCTTAAGTTTTTGCCTCTCCCCAAGATTCACTCACTTTCAGACAGACTCAAATTTTGATTCGCTATCTAGGAAGGGAAATGAAAGACAGAAAACCTACGCTAACGTGCTTGCCATTCGTGTCATGCTTTTGGTCTAGAGTTGTGGCGCTACTTCCCATTCTCGTTCTTGACTTTCAGCTCCATTTGAGTGAAGAAGAAGACTCCAAATCCCCTCCGGTGGTCATTTTGCTTGGATTGGGTGTTTAATATCTATCCTTTGTATAACCGGGTTTGTTGATACTTCGCTATCTTGTTGACTATGAGTGTGTCTGTACGCAATGAATTGCTTTGTCTTAAGTGTACCCCGGTTTCGTCAGTCTCACTAGCTCGCGTGCTGGAAAGACTAGGACTAGATTGATAGAGCATAGGACATCTGCTCATTAGCAATCCAGTTCAAAGCCAGTAGCATGATAGGACGACTTCTCAGCCCATTCCATCCTTTCAGTCAAGCCAGAAGCGTATGAAATAGCTGCTACAATTCCGACAAGATTAGTAATTGTTTTATCTAGCTGGAGCCAAGCTTGTGTAGATGTTCTTTTGCAAGACTATACTAGAGATGAATTACTACATTCAATCCTTTCAGATAGAACTCGGCTGGGAACTGAAGATTTGATGGGAAGGACACGAAGTGTCGTATTATTCATTCCACAGGACCTTGGTTGAAGGTTACGAAGTAAAGGGTCCTTGGATTATGAGCCTTTGATGGATCTTGGACCAACGTATAGAGCGAAGAAGCTCACTCTTGCTTTCCGCATGCCAGCCTGGTCGACGAGAGCCGTCAAATAAACAATTGTCATGTCGGGTCTAATCAGTTGACCTTATCCCGCAAGGCCTGATATCGTACCCCTTTTGAACTGTTTCATTCTATTATTGCTTGTGATTTGAAGAGTAGATCTGTGCTCAGCTAGATTCGTTAGACCATTTGGAAAGTTGGTCAGTTTGGTTCAAATCACGGATTTTTTGCAGAAAAAATCCTCGACAAGACTTCAAATGTGCGGATTTGATGATCTATGAGTGACACCACTAAGGTACTCAGGTGGTGGGCTACTCAATTGTTTAACATGATAGTACAAATCCACTCTTTTACATAGTTAAGGAAGAATTGGTTCTCTTTGCATGTCACTTGGTACTAGAAACGTCAGGTTAATCTGATGGATCCACAATTAATCCTAAGAATACTTAGGATTGGTATATTCTTTTCTATCCTGTAGTTTGTAGTTTCCCTGAATCAGGCCAAGTATTCCAACTCTTTCTACCCATCCTGTATATTGTCCCCTTTGTTCCGTGTTGAAATAGAACCTTAATTTATTACTTATTATTAGATTTTAGATTGTTAGATTATTTAATTATTAGATATTAGTATTAGACGAGATTTTATAATTTTTTTTATTTCTTTATATTTGTAAGAGAGGAAAAATCTTTTTCTTCTGTTCGATGGAAATTTGATTTTTCCAGAATGTATCCTAATTATTTTCCTTATTCTTCTTCTGATGATCGATACAACCTCTGATAAAAAAGATATACCTTTGTTATATTTCATCTCTTCAACAAGTTTAGTAATGATCATAACGACCCTATTGTAGCTATCGCGTAGGGGCTCGCTAGGAGAGTTATTCTACTCTGAGTCTCGCATAGCTAACGCTACCATGACGCTACGCTGCGCCTGCACTAACGTGACTTGCAAACAATGCTTATGCTATATAGAAATATAGGCAAGGCTAGTGACCACGTCCCTTCGCATCAGAGTCTTAGGCGCATCTCTTCTAGTCAGAGAAGAGTCCAGTGGTGAACCTGTGCACTCTTATGGTATTGTGGATTCTATCACGATAAGAAATCGTGTGATTCTTTCTATCCCCGTACTTTCTCTCTGTTATGGAGTTGTATTCCCTAGGGTATGCAGTTATCATCCCTTGCCTGACAGTAGGCAAGCGAAAATTACTTGAGCTTTTTTGCCTTTGCTCCTTCTTTCTAGAGCGCACTAACAGAAAAACTGAGATAATTCTTAGCTGCTGTGGAAGTTAGCGTCTTTAAGAAAGTAAGTTCTTACTGCTCCTGCTCTTATAGTTACTCTACACAGTAAAAGCATACTCTATTTGAATAAGAAAAATAGGAAGAACAGAGAGAGAAAGGGAGAAATGATCGATCGAGAGAGAGAGAGGAACGAAGAGGACAGTAGAGCATTGGGGAATTAGCTTGCTTGATCACGATTCTTCGGTGGAGGTAGGTTATGGTTTATACTATCTCATAGTAAACTCTTAATAGCGAATTATATGTGTTGGGTAGTACTATAAAGTCTTCTATATGCTTAATTGTGTACTTGCATGATGTGATTATGTAATTGTAATGGATTGGGAAGATGAGGCTGTGAATCTTAAATCGTAAATTTACTTTGTTAATGATGATGCCTTGGTATAAAAGAAGGCTTGATGAATTAAAGTAATGAGATTAGAGGATCAGGTGTCACGTTCTGACACCAGGATAGTAATAGAGGATCGGGTGTCACGTTCCGACACCAGGATAATAATAGAGGATTGGGTGTCACGTTACGACACCAGGATAGTATAGGATCGGAGTGTCACGTTCCAACACCAGGATAGTATATGGATCGGAATGTCACGTTCCAACACCAGGATAGTATATGGATCGGAGTGTCACATTCCGACGCCAGGATAGTATATGGATTGGAGTGTCACGTTCCGACACCAGGATAGTAGATGGATCGGAGTGTCACGTTCCGACACCAGGATAGTAGATGGATCGGAGTGTCACGTTGCGACACCAGGATATTTGTGGATCGGAGTGTCACGTTCCGACACAAGGATAGTAAAGAGAATGAATCTTGAAATATGTTAATATACTCAATCTAAAGAACCTGTTTCCCAAATGAGTATGGTGTGGAGGCTTGAGTCCTTGTAGATGTGCTTGGCGTTGTGACCAAGGGTTATGGTAATTGTTGTTGTCACCTGTTAAGAATATTAGCTGATTTTTTGTTATTATCTGACATATATTGCTTTCTATTTTGAGTTGGCCGATGATACCTACTCAGTACTTGTGCCTTGTACGGACCCCTACTTGTATTTGTTTTTCTTTGTTAATTGTGGAGTGCAGCAAACGTGCCATCGTCTTCAACTCAACCGCAACTCTAGCCAGTCTTCATTACGCCAGATTTCAGGGTGAGCTATTGCTTTTAGCTTGGACTGGATCTTTTTCTTCATGTCTTGATGCCTTGAAATTCCGGCATGGACTAGCGGTTTATTTATTTTAGCTTCTTAGACATTCTTAGATATAGTAATTTGAGGATCCATGTTCTTGTTGTGATGACTTCAAGATTTTGGGAATAAGAGTATTGAATTTTAGAAGTTATTTAATCGATTTCATTAATGAGATTTAAGTCTTCCGCATTATATTATGTTTATTATGTTGAAATGTTGGGGTTTAGATTGGTTGGTTTGCTCACATAGTAGGATAAGTGTGGGTGTCACTCGCGGCTCGTTTTGGGTCGTGACAGTCCGCCACTTTAACTTGGCCACAGTTGTATGTTCTGTATAAATAGAGGGTTTTTCTCTCATAATAAAATAAGCTACTTTCAAGTAACTCTCTTCTTCACTCTCTCTTCTGAATTCCTCTTCCACCCCACCCCCCCAAAAAAAAAGTAGTGAATAGTATGTCGGCTATATATAAAACAGCAAAGGCCACTATGTAAAGTAATAAAGTAGTAAACAGTATGTCGTCCATTATATGTAAAGTTTTTTGTTTTTTGCGTCGGCCAAAGTAAAATAGGCCATGTGTAAAGTATTATCAACGTAGTGTCGGCCACTTTAACTTGGCCAGAGTTGTAAGTTTTTGTAACGACCTGTTTAGTCGTTTTGAGCAGCAGAACAAATTCTTGAAAAACTGGCTGAAACCACGGACCCAACGACGGACCGTCACAGGCTCGACGGACCGTCGTGGGTGTTCCGTTCCATGACACTTAGAGTTTGAAAATCGGGTACTGAAAATCGACTCTCTGTAAATTGTGACGGACCTGCAGGACGTGCCGTCACATCCACGACGAACCGTCGTGAGTCCCGTTGCAAAACACTTCAACTTTTGAGAAATTGGTGCAAGAAAACGAGTTTCTGACCGTCATGACGGAGGGGCCAGGACGGACCGTCACAGGGTGACGGGCCGTCGCAGCCATCTGGAGTCTGGGGAGGACACGACGGCCGGTGTGACGGACCGTCGCAGGCATGACGGCCCGTCACAGGCTGCACAATCCCAGGCAGTTTGGGATTTCTCCACACGTTTTAAGGGTCGTTTTTGATTATTCTTTCCTTAATTACAAAGATTGAGGGGTAACATTAATAAGTCTAATTACTTAGGGGTTAAAAGGGGTAACCTTAAGTGAATTAGAGGGGTTTATTGTCCTTTTTCACACTTAATTATATGATTAATTAGGGTAAAGGAAAGAGGGTTTGAGTAAAACAAAAGGGAAAGAACAGAAAGAGAGAGAGCAGATCGATCGAGAGAGAGGAGAATAGCAAGCTTGGGAAATTTCTTGTTGATTCCAATTCTTCGGTGGAGGTAGGTTATGGATTTGTATTACGATATTCGTAGTGAACTCTTGATAGTGAATAATATGTGTTGATGATATTGTAAACCTGTCTATATGCTTATTGTATGCTTGTATGAATATGATTATGTGATGTTGATAATACAAGCATGATGAAAACCATTGAATCCCAATCTTGAAAGAAACTTTAATCTATGATATTAATGATAATGCCTTGGTATAAAGGAAGGCTTGATGAATTAAAGTGATTGGGATTGATGATGCCTTGGTTAGAGAAGGCTTGATGAACGGATATAATGAGATTAGTGGATCGGAGTGTCACGTTCCGACACATAGAATTAGTGGATCGGAGTGTCACGTTCCGACACATAGAATTAGTGGATCGGAGTGTCACGTTCCGACACATAGTATTAGTGGGACGGGTGTCACGAACCGACACGTAGATATAGGGGATCGGAGTGTCACGTTCCGACACATGTAGGGGATCGGAGTGTCACGTTCCGACACATATAGGGGATCGGAGTGTCACGTTCCGACACATATAGGGGATCGGAGTGTCACGTTCCGACACATATAGGGGATCGGAGTGTCACGTTCCGACACATAGTGGTAGGGGATCGGAGTGTCACGTACCGACACAAGAGGAAGAAAGATAATGAATCTCGAAAGATGATAATATATTCAACATAATGAACTTAATTCCCAAATGAGTATGGTAATGAGGCTTGAGCCTCATGAATGAACTTGATGGTGTTATTGATGATTATGATACTTGTTGTTGCTACATGTTGAGTTTATAGTTGATTTATAATATTATTTGATATATATTGTTCCTTATTTTGAGTTAACCGATGATATCTACTCAGTACGTGTGGTTGTACTGACCCCCCCTACTTTTATGTTTTTCTTTTGTTATTTGTGTTATGCAGCAAACGTTCCGTCAACTTCGACTCAGCAGTAGATCAAGCCGTCTTCACTCCATCGGAAATTCAGGGTGAGCTAATGCGTCTAGCTTGGACTGGGTCTCCTTCTTCAAGTCTTGATGCCTTGAACTTCCGGCATGGACTAGTTTTTAATTGTTTTTAGCTTTTTAGACATTCTTAGATTAGTAGTTTGAGATAGATGTTCTTGTGGTGATGAATTCCAGATTTTGGGAATATTAATAATAGTTTTGAGTTGTTTTTCTTTATTAATGAGTTTAAGTCTTCCGCATTATTTTCTGTTGAAATATCTTGAAATGTTAAGGTTTAGATGGGTTGGTTCGCTCACATCGGAGGGTAAATGTGGGTGCCAGTCGCGTCCTCGATTTGGGTCGTGACAGACTTGGTATCAGAGCATTAGGTTCATTGGTCTCATCACACAAGAACAGGTCTAGTAGAGTCTTAAGGAACGGTAGGGGGACGCCTTTACTTTTCCTTGAGAGGCTATAAGACTTTAGGAAAATTCCATTCTTTCATTCTTTCTTTCGTGCTATTACTTGAGTCCAATTGGTATCTAGGTGATACAAATTGGTATCTGACCATCTTCATTCTATCTCGCAGATGGTTAGAACTAGAACAACGACCGCACCAGCAGCGACAACGGAAAGACATGAAACTAATGAGCCAGCCACTGGGGCTGTGGCTCGAGGAGGAACAGCGGCAAGAGGCCGTGGAAGAGGTCGTGGGAGGACGTCCTCTAGAGGGAGAGGACGAGCCCCTAGCCATCTGATACTAGGGCGGTGACTCCTCCACCGACCGAAGAGGTGATAAGAGAGGGTGAGGAAGGGGAAACTGAACAAGGGCAGAATGAGGAAATGCCACCCCAACCTACCCCAGAGATGATCAACCAAGTACTTGCTTATCTTAGCGGGTTGTCTGATCAGGGTCAAGCACCTCCAGTGGTTTCTGCACCAACACCTCCGGTTTCAGAGATACGACATGCGGCTACCATGGCTCCCCGCATGGATGCACCATTGGGAATAGGCACATTTCCACGTCTGACTACTGGGCCTATTATGACAAACGATCAACATGAACTTTTTAGTAAGTTCTTGAAACTAAAACCTCCAGTCTTCAAGGGTGCAGAATCTGAGGATGCTTATGACTTTCTGGTTGATTGTCATGAACTACTACACAAAATGGGAATAGTAGAGAGGTTTGGTGTCGAGTTCGTGAGCTATCAGTTCCAAGGGAACGCCAAAATGTGGTGGCGTTCACATGTTGAGTGTCAACCAACAGAGGCACCACCTATGACTTGGGAATCATTCTCTACCCTATTTATGGAGAAGTATATCCCAAGGACTTGAGAGATAGAAAGAGGATGAGTTCTTGAGTCTTGAACAGGGAAGGATGACAGTAAACGCGTATGAGGCTAAATTTCGCGCGCTATCCAGATATGCCACGCAACTTTGTTTCAGTCCACAAGAACGGATCCGCCGTTTTGTGAAAGGGTTGAGGTCAGAATTGCGGATTTCAGCCTTACAGATAGCGGCAACAGCAACATCCTTCCAAGAGGTGGTAGACTTTGTGATAGAGGTGGAAGGAGTGAAACCGGATGACTTCGCCTCAACGTCTACATCAAAAAGGTTTCGAAGGGGAGGTGAGTATAATGGTTCTTATTCTAGAGGACAGAACTCCGGAGGTCACTCAAATCGACCAATACAGTCTTCACTACAGACTGTAGTTGGGGGTCCACCTCAGAACGGTCAACACTACTCCGAGAGACCCATGCCTGACTCCAGAGAGTGCTATGGATGTGGGGAGATTGGACATATTAGGAGGAATTGTCCAAAACAGAGTTACAGAGCCCCAATGGCTAGAGGAAGAGGTGGTAATGGTAGAGGTCGATATTCTGGAGGGCGTGGTGGCCGAGGTAATGGTGGTCACCAAAACGGCAGAGGAGAGGGTCAAAATGGAGCCACTACTACACAACATGGTAGGGGCAACGGACAAACAAGTAATGGGGCTCATTGCTACGCTTTCCCTGGGAGATCTGAAGCGGAGGCGTCTGATGCTGTTATCACAGGTAATCTTTTGGTTTGTGATTGCATGGCATCTGTGTTATTTGACCCTGGCTCCACGTTTTCTTATGTATCTTCATCATTTGCTGACGGTCTAAATTTACATTGTGAATTACTTGACATGCCTATTCGTGTTTCTACTCCGGTGGGTGAGTCTGTGATAGTCGAAAAAGTGTATAGGTCTTGTTTGGTGAATTTTGTGGGGAGCAACACTTATGTAGATTTGGTTATTTTAGAAATGGGTGACTTTGATGTGATTCTGGGTATGACTTGGCTTTCTCCAAATTTTGCGATTTTGGATTGTAATGCTAAAACAGTGACGTTAGCCAAGCCTGGGGCAGATCCGTTAGTATGGGAGGGTGACTACACTCCCAATCCGGTGCGTATCATCTCCTTTATTCGTGCTCAGAAGATGGTTAGTAAGGGTTGTCTAGCTTTCTTGGCACATCTTAAGGATGACACTACTCAAGTACCATCGATTGAGTCAGTTTCGGTAGTCTGTGAGTTTTTGGATGTGTTCCTTGCAGATCTTCCCGGTATGCCACCAAATAGGGATATAGACTTCTGCATTGATTTGGAACCCGGTACTCGCCCCATTTCTATACCCCCTTATAGAATGGCTCCCGCAGAGTTAAGAGAGTTAAAGGCACAACTTCAAGAGTTGTTGAGCAAAGGCTTCATTAGACCAAGTGCATCTCCTTGGGGTGCTCCGGTCTTGTTTGTAAAGAAGAAGGATGGGAGCTTTCGAATGTGCATAGATTACCGACAGTTGAACAAGGTAACTATTAAGAACAAGTACCCCATTCCTCGCATTGATGACTTGTTTGATCAGTTACAAGGTGCTTGTGTCTTCTCAAAAATAGACTTGAGGTCCGGTTATCACCAATTGAAAATACGCGCAACGGATGTGTGCCAAAGACTGCTTTTCGAACTAGGTATGGGCATTATGAGTTTGTGGTAATGTCGTTGGTCTTACTAATGCCCCTGCTGCCTTCATGAGCTTGATGAACGGGATTTTCAAGCCATATTTGGATCTCTTTGTGATTGTGTTTATTGATGATATACTGATATACTCCAAAAGTAAGAAAGAACATGAGGAGCATTTGAAATTGGTGTTAGAGTTGTTGAGAAAGAAAAAGCTTTATGCGAAATTCTCCAAGTGTGAGTTTTGGCTAGATTCAGTGTCCTTCTTGGGGCACGTGGTTTCTAAGGATGGAGTGATGGTGGATCCATCCAAGATTGAGACAGTGAAGAATTGGGTAAGACCTACAAACGTGTCAGAAATAAGGAGTTTTGTGGGGTTAGCTAGCTACTACCGCCGATTCGTCAAGGGATTCTCTTCCATTGCTTCCCAATTGACGAACTTGACTAAGCAAAACGTCCCATTTGTATGGTCGGATGAGTGTGAGGAAAGCTTTCAGAAGCTTAAGACCTTGTTGACTACCGCACCAATTCTTACCTTGCCAATAGAGGGCAAAAACTTCATTGTTTATTGTGATGCATCCTATTCTGGGTTGGGTGCAGTGCTAATGCAAGAGAAAAAGGTGATTGCTTATGCTTCGAGGCAATTAAAGGTGCATGAACGTAACTATCCGACCCATGATTTGGAGTTGGCCGCGGTAGTATTTGCACTAAAGCAATGGAGACACTATTTGTATGGGGTTAAGTGTGAAGTCTACACAGACCATCGTAGCCTACAGTATGTATTCACTCAGAAAGACTTGAACTTGAGACAGAGGAGATGGATGGAACTACTGAAGGACTACGACATCACTATCTTGTATCATCCGGGAAAAGCGAATGTGGTGGCAGATGCCTTGAGTAGAAAGGCCGGAAGCATGGGAAGTCTAGCTCATTTGCAAGCTTCTAGACGCCCATTGGCTAGGGAAGTGCAGATTTTGGCTAATGACCTTATGAGGATAGAAATAAATGAGAAGGGAGGATTGTTAGCTTGTGTAGAGGCAAAATCCTCTTTCCTTGATCAGATTAAGGGGAGACAGTTTGACGATGAGAAACTAAGGCGAATTCGAGATAAAGTGTTGCAAGGAGAGGCTAAGGAAGCAATAATCGATGGGGAAGGTGTTTTGAGGATCAAGGGAAGAGTATGTGTACCCCGCATCGATGATTTGATCACCACTATTCTTACAGAAGCTCATAGTTCCGGATATTCTATACATCCTGGTGCAACCAAGATGTATCGCGACCTAAAGCAACACTTCTGGTGGAGTAGAATGAAGCGAGATATTGTTGAGTTTGTTGCCAAGTGTCCAAATTGTCAACAAGTAAAGTATGAACACCAAAGGCCCGGAGGAACACTTCAGAGAATGCCCATTCCTGAACGGAAGTGGGAGAGAATCGCGATGGACTTCGTGGTTGGTCTTCCAAAGACATTGGGTAAGTATGACTCTATTTGGGTGATTGTTGATAGGTTAACTAAGTCTGCACATTTCATTCCTGTCAAGGTGACCTACAATGCAGAAAAGTTAGCCAAGATCTACATCTCAGAAATCAATCGGTTGCATGGAGTTCCACTCTCCATCATATCTGATAGAGGTACGCAGTTTACTTCTAAGTTTTGGAGAACATTGCATGCTGAATTAGGTACTAGATTGGACCTTAGTACTGCATTTCATCCTCAGACCGATGGTCAGTCTGAGCGAACGATTCAAGTTTTGGAGGATATGCTTCGCGCATGTGTGATAGAGTTTGGTGGCCATTGGGATAGCTTCTTACCTTTGGCAGAGTTCTCGTACAATAATAGTTATCACTCTAGTATCGACATGGCTCCATTTGAAGCATTATATGGGAGGAGGTGTAGATCTCCCATTGGTTGGTTTGATGCCTTCGAGGTTAGACCTTGGGGGACTGACCTGTTGAGAGATTCTATGGAGAAGGTGAAAGCTATTCAAGAAAAGCTTTTGGCGGCTCAAAGTAGACAAAAGGAGTATGCAGACCGAAAGGTTAGAGACTTGGAGTTCATGGAAGGTGAACAAGTCTTGTTGAAGGTTTCACCCATGAAAGGGGTGATGCGGTTTGGCAAAAGAGGTAAGTTAAGTCCAAGGTACATTGGACCATTTGAAGTGCTTAAAAGAATAGGGGAGGTGGCTTATGAATTAGCCTTGCCCCCAGGGCTGTCCGGAGTGCATCCGGTGTTTCATGTATCCATGTTGAAGAGATACCACGGAGATGGAAACTACATCATCCGTTGGGATTCAGTTTTGTTGGATGAGAACTTGACTTATGAAGAGGAACCGGTTGCTATATTAGATGGAGAAGTTCGCAAGTTGAGGTCGAGAGAGATTGCATCCATCAAAGTTCAATGGAAGAATCGACCGGTTGAAGAAGCTACTTGGGAGAAGGAGGCAGATATGCAAGAAAAATACCCACATCTGTTCACAGATTCAGGTACTCCTTTTCGCCATGGTCTTTCTTCTTTTGATCGTTCGGGGACGAACGATGGGTAAATTGGTATCTATTGTAACGACCTGTTTAGTCGTTTTGAGCAGCAGAACAAATTCTGGAAAAACTGGCTGAAACCACGGACCCAACGACGGACCGTCACAGGCTCGACGGACCATCGTGGGTGTTCCGTTCCATGACACTTAGAGTTTGAAAATCGGGTACTGAAAATCGACTCTCTGTAAATTGTGACGGACCTGCAGGACGTGCCGTCACATCCACGACGAACCGTCGTGAGTCCCGTTGCAAAACACTTCAACTTTTGAGAAATTGGTGCAAGAAAACGAGTTTCTGACCGTCATGACGGAGGGGCCAGGACGGACCGTCACAGGGGTGACGGGCCGTCGCAGCCATCTGGAGTCTGGGGAGGACACGACGGCCGGTGTGACGGACCGTCGCAGGCATGACGGCCCGTCACAGGCTGCACAATCCCAGGCAGTTTGGGATTTCTCCACACGTTTTAAGGGTCGTTTTTGATTATTCTTTCCTTAATTACAAAGATTGAGGGGTAACATTAATAAGTCTAATTACTTAGGGGTTAAAAGGGGTAACCTTAAGTGAATTAGAGGGGTTTATTGTCCTTTTTCACACTTAATTATATGATTAATTAGGGTAAAGGAAAGAGGGTTTGAGTAAAACAAAAGGGAAAGAACAGAAAGAGAGAGAGCAGATCGATCGAGAGAGAGGAGAATAGCAAGCTTGGGAAATTTCTTGTTGATTCCAATTCTTCGGTGGAGGTAGGTTATGGTTTTGTATTACGATATTCGTAGTGAACTCTTGATAGTGAATAATATGTGTTGATGATATTGTAAACCTGTCTATATGCTTATTGTATGCTTGTATGAATATGATTATGTGATGTTGATAATACAAGCATGATGAAAACCATTGAATCCCAAATCTTGAAAGAAACTTTAATCTATGATATTAATGATAATGCCTTGGTATAAAGGAAGGCTTGATGAATTAAAGTGATTGGGATTGATGATGCCTTGGTTAGAGAAGGCTTGATGAACGGATATAATGAGATTAGTGGATCGGAGTGTCACGTTCCGACACATAGAATTAGTGGATCGGAGTGTCACGTTCCGACACATAGAATTAGTGGATCGGAGTGTCACGTTCCGACACATAGTATTAGTGGGACGGGTGTCACGAACCGACACGTAGATATAGGGGATCGGAGTGTCACGTTCCGACACATGTAGGGGATCGGAGTGTCACGTTCCGACACATATAGGGATCGGAGTGTCACGTTCCGACACATATAGGGGATCGGAGTGTCACGTTCCGACACATATAGGGGATCGGAGTGTCACGTTCCGACACATAGTGGTAGGGGATCGGAGTGTCACGTACCGACACAAGAGGAAGAAAGATAATGAATCTCGAAAGATGATAATATATTCAACATAATGAACTTAATTCCCAAATGAGTATGGTAATGAGGCTTGAGCCTCATGAATGAACTTGATGGTGTTATTGATGATTATGATACTTGTTGTTGCTACATGTTGAGTTTATAGTTGATTTATAATATTATTTGATATATATTGTTCCTTATTTTGAGTTAACCGATGATATCTACTCAGTACGTGTGGTTGTACTGACCCCCCCTACTTTTATGTTTTTCTTTTGTTATTTGTGTTATGCAGCAAACGTTCCGTCAACTTCGACTCAGCAGTAGATCAAGCCGTCTTCACTCCATCGGAAATTCAGGGTGAGCTAATGCGTCTAGCTTGGACTGGGTCTCCTTCTTCAAGTCTTGATGCCTTGAACTTCCGGCATGGACTAGTTTTTAATTGTTTTTAGCTTTTTAGACATTCTTAGATTAGTAGTTTGAGATAGATGTTCTTGTGGTGATGACTTCCAGATTTTGGGAATATTAATAATAGTTTTGAGTTGTTTTTCTTTATTAATGAGTTTAAGTCTTCCGCATTATTTTCTGTTGAAATATCTTGAAATGTTAAGGTTTAGATGGGTTGGTTCGCTCACATCGGAGGGTAAATGTGGGTGCCAGTCGCGTCCCCGATTTGGGTCGTGACAGTTTTGTATAAATAGAGGGTTTTTCTCTCATTATAAAATAAGAAGTATATTACAAATTAATGAATAGTATGTCGGCCATATATTAAAAAGCAAAGGCCACTATGTAAAGTAATAAAGTAGTAAACACTATGTCGTCCATTATATGCAAAGTTTTTTATTTTTTGCGTCGTCCAAAGTAAAATAGGCCATATGTAAAGTATTATTAAAGTAGTGTCGGCCACTTAAACTTTGCCAGAGCTGTAAGTTTTGTATAAATAGAGGGTTTTTCTCTCAAAATAAAATAAGAAGTATATTACAAAGTACTGAATAGTATTTCGGCCATATATAAAAAAGCAAAGGCCACTATGTAAAGTAATAAAGTAGTAAACAGTATGTCGTCCATTATATGTAATGTTTTTTGTTTTTTGCGTCGGCCAAAGTAAAATAGGCCATGTGTAAAGTATTATTAAAGTAGTGTCGGCCACTTTAACTTGGCCAGAGTTGTATGTTTTTAATAAATAGAGGGTTTTTCTCTCATAATAAAATAATCTACTTTCATGTAACTCTCTTCTTCACCCTCTCTTCCGAATTCCGCTTCCACCCCCCACCCCCCAAAATCGAAAGAGGAAATCTAATGTCTGAGGATGACCTAAAAATAATATCCGAAGAAATTATCAAAATGAAGAATTATAAGAACAAAAATTTATATTTGATAATACAATTTTTAAATAAATAAAAGGAAAAGAATTAGACTTAAGTGTCGAAAAAATACTTGAAATACCTATAATAAGAAATTGGTTTAAGAGACAAAAAGATGAATACTATGTTTTGTCGAAATAGAGGGTTTTTATCTCATAATAAAATAAGTTACTTTCAAATAACTCTCTTCTTCTCTCTCTCTTCTGAATTCCGCTTCCAACCCCCCCCCCCCAAAATTGGTATCAGAGCTAATTAACAAAAAATAAGGCTATGATAAACAAAACCGACATGGAAAATCTACAGAAACAGGTATACTCATTTACATCCATGAGTAGCTAAACTGCTTTATTCCTGATAATCTGTTGTTTATTATAATTGTTTATCATGTTTTAATAATGTTATAATAACCATCTTTATAATGTTTGCTACAGAAATATTTTGCGAATAGGTATGCCCAGACTATGCCATCCTAAAGTTGAAACCGATAGGCAAGAAGGCCGTTTAGGGGAGTAAACAAAGTTGAGGCGCTGTTAGGGTAACCGATCAAAGAAGAAAACAGTAGTAGTGACCAGACGAGATGATTATTAAATCATTATTATTACATAATAAATAAGTATAATCTATTTAAATGTTAGAAGGAATAATTTTTTTAGTGAAAATATGTTAAAATGAATTCCTATTTACTAAATGATGATATTAATTACAAAATATTAATACGTTTTATATTGAAAGATCTTAATACAGATATAAGAAGGACAATTCATGAAAAATTATTAACATAGGAGATAATAGAAGAAACAACCCAAGGTTGGGCAGAATTAATTATACCAGATGATTTTGATATAGATTTATATGATGATCTAGAATTATTCATAGATCAATGATAGATTATTTATACTTACGATTCTGGAAGGAAACTAAAGAGGATATAGAACTACTTGAAAAATTACTAATTGAAAATTTATACAAATATTTGAGAACTAGAGAAAATGAATATTTAGAATATATTGCAAACAACGCTAATGAAATACAACGATTAGATCTACTTAAAAAAGAATATTATAAAAAAAATTTGATTCATAAAACCATGAAGAATAATCCAACATCAAATAAAGTAACTACCATAACAAAAACTAAGATAGAAAGAAAAGTACGAAAGACACAGAAAAAGTTAAAAACCTTATACATAGAATATGAATTATTACAACTTACTAAAACAAATAATAGTAAACATATAATTTCTAAAACAGAATATAAATATGTTTGTTATTTGAAAAAACAATATGAACAAAGAAATACATAAGCAACAACTCATAGAGAAAATTATTGAAAAAAGACAAGAGTTGAAAAACAAAAAAGAAAGACTAGAAGAGAATATATTAGCATGAGTATGTAATAAATCAATATTAGCACAAATAAAAGTTATATTTATGCTAGAAATACAAATAAATTTCCTTGAATATAAATTACAACATGATATAAGTTACAAAATGAATCATAATGAATAAAGAAGAATTTGCATTAGACGAAAAAACATATGAAAATCAAGATGGACTAGTAATAAAAATAATATTTTCAAATTTAGGAAGACGATATAAAAAAATAGGAAATAACTTATATTTAATGTTAGAAAAAGAAACAGCAAAATTAGAAGATAGTTTGACAGCTATGTTAAGAATAACAAAGGAAAATGAAAAAATAGATAAATCAAAAGAAATTGAAAAAATAAAAATACAAGCAGAGCAAGAAGTACAACATCTAGAAAAAATAAAAAATACAAGAATAAGTGAATTAGAAAAATAATTAGCTAAGCTAAAATTATTATATGAAACCAAACAAAAAGAGAAACAGGTAGAAAATGATAAAGAATTTGAATTAACTAATGAGTTAAATAAGATGAAAGAAAAATTAAATGAAAACCTTGAAATAGACGAAATACAAGAAATAAATCAATCAGATACAATAAACGATCAAAACTCAGAAATAAGTGATATAAGTGAAACATATACAGAAATTCTAGAACAAGTAAATAAGCCAAAAAAATTAGAAATAAATAAAGGAGATATAAATCAACCCAGCACATCAAGAGTTAAAACCCCAGATAATAGTCTTAGAAGTAGTCCTAGATGGACAGCACCAACTTATTATACAGACAATTATGAACGATTAGATATAACAAATGCAATATGGAATAGAAGGTTAAATAAAAAATGGACGCCTAGATCAACAACTGAACAATATAACTTTTTAGATCTAGATTGTGTTACAGATATATAAATAAAGCAATATTACTATGGGTGAGAAATATATCGAAACAATTAATTGATAACAAAATAAAAACAAAAGAAACACCAGGATATATAGAAAGAACATTTGTTGGAACAACAAAATTATGGATAGGAAATTTACCCCCAAAAAGTCTAGAAACACTTAGAAGTGACAAGAAAATAGATGCATCTCCATCAACAACAAATATAGATATACTAGATAAATATGAATTAGCAATACGAAATGAGTTTGGTGGTATGACCAAAGAAATAAAAGAACAAAATAGAGAAAAAATAATAAATAGATAACTTATGACAAAATTAGCTATATGTAAAATGTGTTATAGAAGAATATACATGTGCATTTAAAGAATATTATTACAAAGCAAGATATGATATAAATGAAGCAAAAGAAATAAGACAACAATATTTTACGAAACTACCAGAACCATTTAGTACAAAAATAATTAAAGACTGGAACAATGAAGGATTAACAGATACTTTAGGAGCTAGAATAAAATTTTTACATCAATGGTTTATACAATTATGCGAAAACCAAAAAGAAAAAATTAAAATGGAAAAAGTACTAATTAAAAATCTAGCATGTTGTAAAGATAAAACAGCACCACAATTTGGACGTACAAATAAATATTATAAAAAACAAAGACCTAAATGACACAAAAATTATAGAAAAACCAAAACTAGATATAAATACCAATACCAAGACAAAGATATTATGTAAAAAATTATAAAATAAAAAGACCATACAGACCAAAGAGAAAACTATCAGAATGTACTTGTTATATCTGCGGGAAGATAGGATACTTAGGTAGAGATTGTAAGTTACCCAAGGATCCAAAAAGCAAATAAATTGCAGAAGTAATTATAGATTATGATGAATACATGCAAATAGAATATATAGACTATGAATTAAGTAAAAATGATAGTATATATGAAGTATCAGATATAGAAACTGAAAATGAAGAAGAAAATATTGATCTAGATGATAAAGAGGAAATCTAATGTCTGAGGATGACATAAAAATAATATCCAAAGAAGACTATCAAAATGAAGAATTATCATAACAACAAATTATATTTGATAATACAATTTTTGAACAAATAAAAGGAAAAGAATTAGACTTAAGTGTCAAAAAAATACTTGAAATACCTATAATAAGAAATTGGTTTAAGAGACAAAAAGATGAATACTATGTAGTTAGCCAGAAAGAACACATCATAGATTGCAAATATACAAAAGGAAAAGCACAAATATCTAAACTAAATAAGAGGATAATTAATAAAGAAATACAAGATATAAAAGCTAAAACACCCATAAAATACGTACATTTAGGAGGAAAAGAAATATTGATAAAAGCTTGTTTTATAGAAGGAATAGATACACCTATTGAAATATACTTAGTAGATGATAAAATTATACACCCTATAAAAAAGTGTAATTAGTGCAGTAAAAGGAAACTTAATATACCAAAAATTTAAATTTATAATAAGTGCCAACTATTCAGTAGCATTAATAGATAGAAATATAAATAAATCATTAGTTTTATATTGGAAAATGTCTGGAGTAGAACTAGCACCAGGCAGTAAAATATTTACAGCAAGATGTAAAAACTTATATATATTAACAACAAAACATAAAGTAACAGCAAGAAATAAAATTGATAAAATAAAGATAAAAAATTCTTTCGAAAAAATAATAGACAATAATGACTATAGCTATAAAGAAATTGACATAGAAGAAGATTTAGAAATTGTAAAAGAAAGATTAAGCACTTCAAGCGTACCAAATACATTAACAAGAGCTACGTCATCAAGAATGAGCACATCTAAAAGAAACTAGGAAATCTCACAAAATTTATAAGATAAAGAAGAAATAACACCATACCATTACTTTATAACAGGAATAATAGACCAAAGAAGATATAAAATTTTAATAAATACAGGACAAGAAGAGAACTAAAACGAGAGAATTAGTATTAGAAACAGAAATTATAAAAACAGGACACTTATGCCCTGTATTACCTAGTGAGATAGTAACCACAAACGAAGAAATAACAGAAAAAGAAATAATTATAGGAGGAATATCATTGATAATACCACTTAAAATATACCAAGGGAGTCAGAATATTACATTACGAATCAAATGGTTGGAAAAAGTTAAACCATATAATATAGAAAATGAACAATTAACAATAACTTGCCAAAATAAGAAAATAATTATCAAAAGAACAAAATGAATAATGAAAATATATATACTTGCAAAAATTATTGTAGAAGGATACCACAACAGATATTATACCCCTATGTTAGATACAGGAGCAGAAGCAAATATATGTAAATATAATTGTTTACCAGAAGATAAACGGGAAAAATTAAAAACACTTATGGTGGTAACATGATTTAATAATGAAGGACGTATGATTACATATAAAGCAAAAAATATAAAAATACAAATATGGGATAAAATACTAACAATAGAAGAAATGTACAATTTTGAATTTACATCAAAAGATATGTTATTAGGAATGCCATTTTTAGAAAGATTTTACCCACATATAATAACAAAAACACATTGATGGTTTACTACACCATGCGAAAATAAAATAAGAGCAAAAAGAGTAAATAACAAACAACGTAAACCTATAGAATGGATAAAAGGAAGTGAAAAAATAAACCAGGAAATGGAAAATAGAAGTAAAAATCAAATAACACAATTAGAAATTATCATAATTACAATTGATAAAATTAAAATAATTGACGAACAACTAGAATTATTATATAATGAGAATCCATTACAAGGATGGGAAAAGCATAAGATGAAAGTAAAAATTGAGTTAATAGATGAAAATAGTATTCTAACACAAAAACCATTAAAATATAATTTTGATAATTTAAAAGAATTTAAAATACACATAGATGAACTATTGGAAAATAATTATATACAAGAAAGCAATAGTAAACAACAAGTCCAGCATTTATAGTTAATAAACATAGTGAACAAAAACTAGGTAAAAGTAGAATGATTATAGATTATCGTAATTTAAATGCTAAAACTAAAACATATAATTACCCTATACCAAATAAGATACTAAAAATAAGACAAATACAAGGATATAATTATTTCAGTAAATTTGATTGTAAATCAGGATTTTATCACTAGAAACTAGAAAAAGAAAACAATTAACAACATTTACTGTACCACAAGGGTTTTATGAATGGAATTGTAGCGACCTCTTTAGTCGTTTTGAGCAGCAGATTTTATTTCTGGAAAAACTGGCTGAGACGACGGACCCCCACGACGGACCGTCATGGGCACGACGGACCATCATGGGCACGACGGACCGTCAAGGGGGTCTCGTTCCAAAACACTTAGAATTTTTAAATTTGGGTACTGAAATCGACTCTCTGAACTTCGTGACGGAATGGCAGGATGGACCGTCGTGGGCACGACGGACCGTCACACATCTTCTACAGAAATTAAGTCTCTGAACTTTGTGACGGACCTGCAGGACGGACCGTCGTGGGAACGACGGACCTGCAGGACGGACCGTCGTGGGAACGACGGACCGTCACAGACTCTTCAAGGAAATTGAGTCTCTGAACTTTGCGACGGACTGCAGGACGGACCGTCACAGGTTGCGTAATCCCAGGCTAGTCGGATTTCTGTTTAAGTTTTAAAGGGGCGTTTTGGACTATTCCTGCTCTAATTATAATTTTCGTGGGTTAATATTAATAACTCAATTTCTTGGGGGGTTAAAAGAGATAACCTTGAGTTAATTAGTGGGTTAATTCCTCATCTTTTATACTAAATTATATGCTAATTAGGGTAAAATAAAGAGGGTTTGAATAAGAAAAATAGAAAGAACAAAGAGAGGGAAAGAGAAACGATCGAGACAGGAGAAACGAAGAGGAAAACACAAAGCTTTGGGAAATTGCTTGCTTGATCACGAATCTTTGGTGGAGGTAGGTTATTGTTTTTATGCTATTCGTAGTAAACTCCTAATAGCGAATGATAAGTATTGGGTAGTATTGTAAACCCTTCTATATGCTTAATTGTATGCTTGCATGAATGTTATTATATAATTGTGATAAAATAAGCATGATGAAGCTATTGAATCCTAAATCTTGAAAGAAACCCTAATCTACTTTGTTAATGATGATGCCTTGGTATAAAAGAAGGCTTGATGAACGAAAGTAGTGAGATTAGGGGATCGAGTGCCACGTTCCGGTACCAGGATAGAAATAGAGGATCGGGTGCCACGTTCCGGTACCAGGATAGAAATAGAGGATCGGTTGCCACGTTCCGGTACCAGGATAGTATATGAGGATCGGAGTGTCACGTTCCGACACCAGGATATTATATGGATTGGGTGCCACGTTCCGATACCAGGATAGTATATGAAGATCGGAGTGTCACGTTTCGACACCAGGATAGTATATGGATCGGGTGTCCCGTTCCGACACTAGGATAGAATATGGATCGGAGTGCCACGTTCCGGCACCAGGATAGAATATGGATCGGAGTGTCACGTTCCGACACACCAGGATAGTATATGGAGCGGAGTGTCACGTACCAACACGAGAGAAATAAAGATAATGAATCTTGAAAGATGTTCATATACTCGATTTAATGAACCTAATTCCCAAATGAGTATGATGGGGAGGCGTGAGTCCTCATTGATGTGCTTGGTGTTGTGACCAAGGGTTATGATAATTGATATTACTACAGATTGAGTATTGTAGTTGATTTTATGATGTTATCTGATATATACTGTTTTCTATTTTGAGTTGGCCGATGATTGTCACGACCCAAATCGAGGACGCGACTGGCACCCACATTTACCCTCCTATGTGAGCGAACCAACCCATCTAAACCTTAACATTTCAATATAATATCAACAGAAAATAATGCGGAAGACTTAAACTCATAAATAAAACAACTCAACTATTATTAATATTCCCAAAATCTTGAAGTCATCATCACAAGAACATCTATGATCAAATTACTAATCTAAACTATCTAAGAATGTCTAAGAAGCTGAAAATACATAAGAAACTAGTCCATGCCGGAAGTCAAGGCATCAAGACTCATAGAAGAAGATCCAGTCCAAGCTAGAAGCGTTAGCTCACCCTGAGATCCGGTATGAAAAAATCTGGCCCGAATTACTGTTGTGTTGAAGTTGACGGAACGTTCGCTGCATAACACAAATAACAAAGAGGAAAACGTAAAAGTAGGGGGTCAGTACAACCACACGTACTGAGTAGGTATAATTGGCCAACTCAAAATAGAAGATAATATGTATCAAATAATATTATAAATCAACTATAAGCTCAACATGTAGCAACAACAAGTATTATAATCATCAATAAATACCATCAAGTTCATCCATGAGGTCTCAAGCCTCATTGCCACACTCATTTGGGAATTAAGTTCATTATGTTGAGGATATTATCAGCTTTCAAGATTCATTATCTTTCTTCCTCTTGTGTCGGTACGTGACACTCCGATCCCCTACCACTATGTGTCGGTACGTGACACTCCGATCCCCTATATGTGTAGGAACGTGACACTCCGATCCCCTATATGTGTCGGAACGTGACACTCCGATCCCCTATATGTGTCGGTACGTGACACTCCGATCCCCTATATCTACGTGTCGGTTCGTGACACCCGTCCCACTAATACTATGTGTCGGAACGTGACACTCCGATCCACTAATACTATGTGTCGGAACGTGACACTCCGATCCACTAATACTATGTGTCGGAACGTGACACTCCGATCCACTAATTTCATTCTATCCGTTCATCAAGCCTTCTCTATACCAAGGCATCATCAATCCCATTACTTTAACTCATCAAGCCTTCTTTTATACCAAGGCATCATCATTAATATCATAGATTAAAGTTTCTTTCAAGATTTGGGATTCAATAGCTTCATCATGCTTTGTTTTATCAAAAACACATAATCATAATCATGAAAGCATACAATTTAAGCATATAGTAGGGTTTACAATACTATCAACACATATCATTCACTATTAAGAGTTTACTACAAGTAGCATGAAAACCATAACCTACCTCCACCGAAGAATTGAATCAACAAGCTATCTTCTCAAAATCCTTGCTATCCTCTTCGTTTCTCTCTCTCTACTCGTTCGTTTCTCCTCTCTTTCTGTTCTTTTCTTTTGTTTTGTTTTATTCAAACCCTCCTTCTTTTTACCCTAATTAAAAGTATAATTAAGTGTAAAGGAGGACAATAAAACCCACTAATTAACTTAAGGTTACCCCTTTTAACCCCCAAGTAATTAGACCTATTAATATTAACCCTCAATCTTTATAATTAAGGAAAGAATAGTCCAAAACGACCCCTAAAACGTGTAGAGGAATCCTATTTTGCCTGGGACTGCGCAACCTGTGACGGGCCGTCGTGCCTGCGACGGTCCGTCACGGTGGTCGTCGCAGCTCCCTCGAGCTCAAGTGGCCTGTGACGGCCCGTCACAGCCGTGACGGTCCGTCCTGTTCCTCCGTCATGACGGTCAGAAACTCGTTTCTTGTACCAAATTCTCAAAAGTTGAAGTGTTTTGCAACGAAAACTCACGACGGTTCATCGTGGATGTGACGGCACGTCCTGCAGGTCCGTCACAATTTACAGAGAGTCGATTTTCAGTACCCAATTTCAAAATTCTAAGTGTCATGGGACGACACCTCCTCGACGGGCCGTCGTGACCACGACGGTCCGTCGGGACACACGTCGTCTCAGCCAGTTTCCCCGTATTACAATCTGCTGCTCAAACGACTAAACAGGTCGTTACAATAGATACCAATTTACCCATCGTTCGTCCCGAACGATCAAAAGAAGAAAACAATGGCGAAAAAGAGTACCTGAATCTGTAAACAGATGTGGGTATTTTTCTTGCATATCTGCCTCCTTCTCCCAAGTAGCCTCTTCAACCGGTCGATTCTTCCATTGAACTTTGATGGATGCTCTCTCGACCTCAACTTGCGAACTTCTCTATCTAATATAGCAACCGGTTCCTCTTCATAAGTCAAGTTCTCATCCAACAAAACTGAATCCCAACGGATAATGTAGTTTCCATCTCCGTGGTATCTCTTCAACATGGACACATGAAACACCGGATGCACTCCGGACAGCCCTGGGGGCAAGGCTAACTCATAAGCCACCTCCCCTATTCGCTTAAGCACTTCAAATGTTCCAATATACCTTGGACTTAACTTACCTCTTTTACCAAACCGCATCACCCCTTTCATGGGTGAAACCTTCAACAAGACTTGTTCACCTTCCATGAACTCCAAGTCTCTAACCTTCCGGTCTGCATACTCCTTTTGTCTACTTGGCGCCGCCAGAAGCTTTTCTTGAATAGCTTTCACCTTCTCCATAGAATCTCTCAACAGATCAGTCCCCCAAGGTCTAACTTCAAAGGCATCAAACCAACCGATGGGAGATCTACACCTCCTCCCATACAATGCTTCAAATGGAGCCATGTCGATACTGGAGTGATAGCTATTATTGTATGAAAACTCTGCCAAAGGTAAGAAGCTATCCCAATGGCCACCAAATTCTATCACACAAGCACGAAGCATATCTTCTAACACTTGAATCGTTTGCTCAGACTGACCATCCGTCTGAGGGTGAAACGCAGTACTAAGGTCCAACCTAGTACCTAATTCAGCATGTAATGTCCTCCAAAACTTAGAAGTAAACTGCGTACCTCTATCTGATATGATGGAGAGTGGAACTCCATGCAACCGAACGATCTCTGAGATGTAGATCTTGGCTAGCTTCTCTGCATTGTAGGTCACCTTGACAGAAAATGAAGTGAGCAGACTTAGTTAACCTATCCACAATCACCCAAATGGAGTCATACTTACCCAATGTCTTGGGAAGACCAACCACGAAGTCCATCGCGATTCTCTCCCACTTCCATTCAGGAATGGGTATCCTCTGAAGTGTTCCTCCGGGCCTCTGGTGTTCATACTTTACTTGTTGACAATTTGGACATTTGGCAACAAACTCAACAATATCACGCTTCATTCTACTCCACCAGAAGTGTTGCTTTAGGTCGCGATACATCTTGGTTGCACCAGGATGTATAGAATATCCGGAACTATGAGCCTCTGTCAGAATAGTGGTGATCAAATCATCGATGCGGGGTACACATACCCTTCCCTTAATCCTCAAAACACATTCCCCATCGATTATTGCTTCCCTAGCCTCTCTTTGCAACACTTTATCTCGAATTCGCCTTAGTTTCTCATCATCAAACTGTTTTCCCTTGGTCTGGTCAAGGAAAGAAGATCTTGCCTCTACACAAGCTAACAATCCTCCCTTCTCATTTACTTCTAACCTCATAAGGTCATTAGCCAAAATCTGCACTTCTCTAGCCAATGGGCATCTAGAAGCTTGCAAATGAGCTAGACTTCCCTTGCTTCCGGCCTTCCTACTCAAGGCATCTGCCACAACATTCGCCTTTCCCGGATGATACAAGATAGTGATGTCGTAGTCCTTCAGTAGTTCCATCCATCTCCTCTGTCTCAAATTCAAATCTTTCTGAGTAAAGACATACTGTAGGCTACGATGGTCCGTATAGACCTCACACTTAACCCCATATAAATAATGCCTCCATTGCTTCAATGCAAACACTACCGCGGCCAATTCCAAGTCATGAGTTGGATAGTTACGTTCATGCACTTTTAATTGTCTTGAAGCATAAGCAATCACATTCTTCTCTTGCATTAGCACTGCACCCAAACCCGAATAGGATACATCACAATAGACGATGAAGTTCTTACCCTCTACCGGCAGGGTGAGGATAGGTGCGGTAGTCAACAAGGTCTTAAGCTTCTTAAAACTTTCCTCACATTCATCTGACCATACAAATGGAACATTCTGCTTAGTCAAGTTCGTCAGTTGGGAGGCAATAGAAGAGAATCCCTTGACAAATCGGCGGTAGTAGCTAGCTAAACCCACAGAACTCCTTATTTCTGACACATTTGTAGGTCTTACCCAATTCTTCACTGTCTCAATCTTGGATGGATCCACCATCACTCCTTCCTTAGAAACCACATGCCCCAAGAAGGACACTGAATCTAGCCAAAACTCACACTTGGAGAATTTCGCATAAAGCTTTTTCTTTCTCAACAACTCTAACAACATTCTCAAATGCTCCTCATGTTCCTTCTTACTTTTGGAGTATATCAGTATATCATCAATAAACACAATCACAAAGAGGTCCAAGTATGGCTTGAAAATCCCATTCATCAAGCTCATGAAGGCAGCAGGGGCATTAGTAAGACCAAACGACATTACCACAAATTCATAATGCCCATACCTAGTTCGAAAAGCAGTCTTTGGCACATCCGTTGCTCGTATTTTCAATTGGTGATAACCGGACCTCAAGTCAATTTTTGAGAAGACACAAGCACCTTGTAACAGATCGAACAAGTCATCAATGCGAGGAATGGGGTACTTGTTCTTAATAGTTACTTTGTTCAACTGTCGGTAATCTATGCACATTCGGAAACTCCCATCCTTCTTCTTCACAAATAGCACCGGAGCACCCCAAGGGGATGCACTTGGTCTAATGAAGCCTTTGCTCAACAACTCTTGAAGTTGTGCCTTTAACTCTCTTAACTCTGCGGGAGCCATTCTATAAGGGGGTATAGAAATGGGGCGAGTACCTGGTTCCAAATCAATGCAGAAGTCTATATCCCTATCTGGTGGCATACCAGGAAGATCTGCAGGGAACACATCCAAAAACTCACGGACTACCGAAACTGACTCAATCGATGGTACTTGAGTAGTGTCATCCTTGAGATGTGCCAAGAAAGCTAAACACCCTTTACTCACCATTTTCTTAGCACGAAGAAAGGAGATGATACGCACCGGATTGGGAGTGTAGTCACCCTCCCACACTAACAGATCTGCCCCAGGCTTGGCTAACGTCATCGTTTTAGCATTACAATCCAAAATCGCAAAATTCGAAGAAAGCCAAGTCATACCCAGAATTACATCAAAGTCACCCATTTCTAAAATAACCAAATCTACGTAAGTGTTGCTCCCCACAAAATTCACGAAACAAGACCTATACACTTTTTCGACTATCACAGACTCACCCACCGGAGTAGAAACGCGAATAGGCATGTCAAGTAATTCACAATGTAAATTTAGACCATTAGCAAATGAGGAAGATACATATGAAAACGTGGAGCCAGGGTCAAATAATAAAGATGCCATGCAATCACAAACCAGAAGATTACCTGTGATAACAGCATCAGACGCCTCCGCTTCAGACCTCCCAGGGAAAGCGTAACAATAGGCCGCATTATTTGTCTGTCCGTTGCCCCCACCATGTTGTGTAGTAGTGGCTCCGTTTTGCCCATCACCTCTACCGTTTTGGTGACCGCCATTACCTCGACCACCACGTCCTCCAGAAAAACGGCCTCTACCATGACCACCCCTACCTCTAGCTAGTGGGGCTCTGTAACTCTGTTTTGGACAATTCCTCCTAATATGTCCAATCTCCCCACATCCATAGCACTCTCTGGAATCGGGCATAGGTCTCTCGGAGTAGTGTTGACCGTTCTGAGGTGGACCCCCAACTACAGTCTGTAGTGAAGACTGTATTGGTCGAACTGAGTGACCTCCGGAGTTCTGTCCTCTAGAGTAGGAACCATTAAACTCACCTCCCCTTCGAAATCTCTTTGATGTCGATGTCGTGGTGAAGTCATCTGGCTTCACTCCTTCCACCTCTATCACAAAGTCTACCACCTCTTGGAAGGATGTTGCTGTTGCCGCTATCTGTAAGGCTGAAATCCGCAATTCTGACCTCAACCCCTTCACAAAACGGCGGATCCGTTCTTGTGGACTGAAACAGAGTTGGGTGGCGTATCTGGATAGTGCGCGAAATTTAGCCTCGTATGCATTAACCGTCATTCTACCTTGCTCCAGACTCAAGAACTCATCCCTCTTTCTATCTCTCAAAGTCCTTGGGATATATTTCTCCATAAATAGAGTAGAGAATGATTCCCAAGTCATAGGTGGTGCCTCTGTTGGTTGACACTCAACATGTGAACGCCACCACATTTTGGCGTTACCTTGGAACTGATAGCTCACGAACTCGACACCAAACCTCTCTACTATCCCCATCTTGTGTAGTAGCTCATGACAATCAACCAGAAAATCATAAGCATCCTCAGATTCTGCACCCTTGAAGACTGGAGGTTTCAATTTCAAGAACTTACTAAAAAGTTCGTGTTGATCGTTTGTCATAATAGGCCCAGTAGTCAGACGTGGAAATGTGCCTATTCCCAATGTTGCATCCATGCGGGGAGCCATAGTAGCCGCATGTCGTATCTCTGAAACCGGAGGTGTTGGTGCAGAAACCACTGGAGGTGCTTGACCCTGATCAGACAACCCGCTAAGATAAGCAAGTACTTGGTTGATCATCTCTGGGGTAGGTTGGGGTGGCATTTCCTCATTCTGCCCTTGTTCGGTTTCCCCTTCCTCACCCTCTCTTACTACATCCTCAGTCGGTGGAGGAGTCACCGCCCTAGTATCAGATGGGCTAGGGGCTCGTCATCTTCCTCTAGAGGACGTCCTCCCACGACCTCTTCCACGGCCTCTTGCCGCTGTTCCTCCTCGAGCCACAGCCCCAGTGGCTGGCTCAGTAGTTTCATGTCTTTCCGTTGTCGCTGCTGGTGCGGTCGTTGCTCTAGTTCTAACCATCTGCGAAATAGAGTGAAGATGGTCAGATACCAATTTGTATCACCTAGATACCAATTGGACTCAAGTAGTAGCACGAAAGAAAGAATGAAAGAATGGAATTTTCCTAAAGTCTTATAGCCTCTCAAGGAAAAGTAAAGGCGTCCCCCTACCGTTCCTTAAGACTCTACTAGACCTGTTCTTGTGTGACGAGACCAACGAACCTAATGCTCTGATACCAAGTCGGTCACGACCCAAATCGGGGACGCGACTGGCACCCACATTTACCCTCCTATGTGAGCGAACCAACCCATCTAAACCTTAACATTTCAATATAATATCAACAGAAAATAATGCGGAAGACTTAAACTCATAAATAAAGCAACTCAATTATTATTAATATTCCCAAAATCTGGAAGTCATCATCACAAGAACATCTATGATCAAATTACTAATCTAAACTATCTAAGAATGTCTAAGAAGCTGAAAATACATAAGAAACTAGTCCATGCCGGAAGTCAAGGCATCAAGACTCATAGAAGAAGATCCAGTCCAAGCTAGAAGCGTTAGCTCACCCTGAGATCCGGTATGACGAAATCTGGCCCGAATTACTGTTGTGTTGAAGTTGACGGAACGTTCGCTGCATAACACAAATAACAAAGAGGAAACATAAAAGTAGGGGTCAGTACAACCACACGTACTGAGTAGGTATCATCGGCCAACTCAAAATAGAAGATAATATGTATCAAATAATATTATAAATCAACTATAAGCTCAACATGTAGCAACAACAAGTATTATAATCATCAATAAATACCATCAAGTTCATCCATGAGGGCTCAAGCCTCATTGCCACACTCATTTGGGAATTAAGTTCATTATGTTGAGTATATTATCATCTTTCAAGATTCATTATCTTTCTTCCTCTTGTGTCGGTACGTGACACTCCGATCCCCTACCACTATGTGTCGGTACGTGACACTCCGATCCCCTCTATGTGTCGGAACGTGACACTCCGATCCCCTATATGTGTCGGAACGTGACACTCCGATCCCCTATATGTGTCGGACGTGACACTCCGATCCCCTATATCTACGTGTCGGTTCGTGACACCCGTCCCACTAATACTATGTGTCGGAACGTGACACTCCGATCCACTAATACTATGTGTCGGAACGTGACACTCCGATCCACTAATACTATGTGTCGGAACGTGACACTCCGATCCACTAATTTCATTCTATCCGTTCATCAAGCCTTCTCTATACCAAGGCATCATCAATCCCATTACTTTAACTCATCAAGCCTTCTTTTATACCAAGGCATCATCATTAATATCATAGATTAAAGTTTCTTTCAAGATTTGGGATTCAATAGCTTCATCATGCTTTGTTTTATCAAAAACACATAATCATAATCATGAAAGCATACAATTTAAGCATATAGTAGGGTTTACAATACTATCAACACATATTATTCACTATTAGGAGTTTACTACAAGTAGCATGAAAACCATAACCTACCTCCACCGAAGAATTGAATCAACAAGCTATCTTCTCAAAATCCTTGCTATCCTCTTTGTTTCTCTCTCTCTACTCGTTCATTTCTCCTCTCTTTCTGTTCTTTTCTTTTGTTTTGTTTTATTCAAACCCTCCTTCTTTTTACCCTAATTAAAAGTATAATTAAGTGTAAAGGAGGACAATAAAACCCACTAATTAACTTAAGGTTACCCCTTTTAACCCCCAAGTAATTAGACCTATTAATATTAACCCTCAATCTTTATAATTAAGGAAAGAATAGTCCAAAACGACCCCTAAAACGTGTAGAGGAATCCTATTTTGCCTGGGACTGCGCAACCTGTGACGGGCCGTCGTGCCTGCGACGGTCCGTCACGGTGGTCGTCGCAGCTCCCTCGAGCTCAAGTGGCCTGTGACGGCCCGTCACAGCCGTGACGGTCCGTCCTGTTCCTCCGTCATGACGGTCAGAAACTCGTTTCTTGTACCAAATTCTCAAAAGTTGAAGTGTTTTGCAACGAAAACTCACGACGGTTCGTCGTGGATGTGACGGCACGTCCTGCAGGTCCGTCACAATTTACAGAGAGTCGATTTTCAGTATCCAATTTCAAAATTCTAAGTTTCATGGGACGACACCTCCTCGACGGGCCGTCGTGACCACGACGGTCCGTCGGGACACACGTCGTCTCAGCCAGTTTTCCCCGTATTACAATCTGCTGCTCAAACGACTAAACAGGTCGTTACAATGATACCTACTCAGTACTTGTGTTTTGTACTGACCCCTACTTGTATGTTTCTTTCTTTGTTATTTGTGGAGTGCAACAAACATACCGTCGTCTTCAACTCAACCGCAACTCTAGCCAGTCTTCACTACTTCGGATTTCAGGGTGAGCTAATGCTTCTAGCTTGGACTGGATCTTCTTCTTCAAGTCTTGATGCCTTGAACTTCCGGCATGGACTAGCTTTTTATTTATTTAGCTTGTTAGAATAGTCTTAGTTTAGTAATTTGATCATAGATGTTCTTGTGGTGATGACTTCCAGATTTTTGGGTTAATAATAGTTGTTGAGTTTTTTTTAGAAGTTATTTAATTGGTTTTCATTAATGAGTTAAGTCTTCCGCATTGTATTTTGTTAATTATGTTTGAAATATTGGGGTTAGATTGGTTGGTTCGCTCACATAGTAGGATAAGTGTGGGTGACACTCGCGGCTCGGTTTTGGGTCGTGACAAACTTGGTATCAGACCATTAGGTTCGTTGGTCTCATCACACAAGAACGAGTCTTGTAGAGTCTTAAGGAACGGTAGGGGGACGCCTTTACTTTTCTTTGAGAGGCTATAAGACTTTAGGAAAATTCCATTCTTTCATTCTTTCTTTCGTGCTATTACATGGATCCAATTGGTATCTAGGTGATACAAATTGGTATCTGACCATCTTCATTCTATTTCGCAGATGGTTAGAACTAGAGCAACGACAGCACCAACACCAACACCGGCAAGACAAGATGCGTCTGAGCAAGCCACTTGGGCTGTAGCTCGGAGAGGAGTTGGCAAGAGGTCGTGGAAGAGGTCGTGGGAGGACGTCCTCTAGAGGAAGGGGACAAGCACCTAGCCCATCTGGTACTAGGGCGGTGACTCCTCCACTGACTGAGGAAGTAGTAAGAAAGGGTGAGGAAGGGGAAAATGAGCAAGTGCAGAATGAGGAATCGCCACCCCAATCTACCACAGAGATGATCAATCAGGTTCTTGCTTATCGTAGCAGGTTATCTGATCAGGGCCAGACACCTCCAGTGTTTTCTGCACCAGCACCTTAGGTTCCGGAGGTACAACATGCAGCTACTATGGCTCCCCGCATGGATGCCTCATTAGAAATAGGCACGTTTCCTCGTCTGACTACAGGGCCTATAAGGACAAATGATCAGCATGAACTTTTCAGTAAGTTCTTGAAATTGAAACCTCCAGTCTTCAAGGGTGCTGAATCTGAGGATGCCTACAATTTTCTGGTTGACTGTCATGAGCTACTACACAAGATGGGTATAGTAGAACGGTTTGGTGTTGAGTTTGTGACTTATCAGTTTCAAGGAAACGCCAAAATGTGGTGGCGGTCACATGTTGAGTGTCAACCAACAAAGGCACCACCTATGACTTGGGCATCATTCTCTAGCTTGTTTATTGAGAAGTATATCCCCCGGACTTTGAGGGATAGGAAAAGAGATGAGTTCTTGAGCCTAGAGCAAGGTAGGATGTCGGTTACTGCATATGAGGCTAAGTTTCGTGCATTATCCAGGTATGCCACCCAACTTTGTTTCGGTCCACAAGAGCGGATTCGCCGTTTTGTGAAGGGTTTGAGGTCACAATTGCGGATATCAGCCTTACAAGTAGCGGTTACGGCAAAATCCTTTCAAGAAGTGGTAGACTTCGTGATAGAGGTGGAAGGAGTGAAGCCAGATGACTTCACCATGCCATCTACATCAAAAAGGTTTCGAAAGGGAGGTGAGTTTAATGGTTCTTACTCCAGAGGGCAAGGCTCAGGAGGTTACTCAGTCCGACCAATTCAGTCTTCACTACAGACTGTAGTTGGGGGTCCACCTCAGACCAGTCAACACTTCTCTGAGAGACCTATGCTTGAATCCATAGAATGTTATGGATGTGGGGAGACTGGACACATTAAGAGGTATTGTCCAAGGCAGAGTCACAGACCTCCCATAGTTAGAGGTAGAGGTGGTCATGGTAGAGGTCGTTATTCTGGAGGACGTGGTGGCCGAGGTAATGGTGGTTACCAAAACGGCCGGGGTGATGGGAAAACTGGAGCCACTACAACACAACATGGTAGGGGCAATGGACAGACAAGTAATGGGGCCCATTGTTACGCTTTCCCTGGGAGATCTGAAGCGGAGACATCTGATGCTGTCATCACATGTAATCTTTCGGTTTGTGATTGCATGGCTTCTGTATTGTTTGATCCTGGATCCACATTTTCTTATGTATCTTCTTCATTTGCTAGTGGTCTTAATTTACCTTGTGAATTACTTGACATGCCTATTCGTGTTTCTACTCCGGTGGGTGAGTCTGTGATAGTTGAAAAAGTATATAGGTCTTATTTGGTGACTTTTGTGGGGAGCAACACTTATGTAGATTTGGTTATCCTAGAAATGGTTGACTTCGATGTAATTCTTGGTATGACTTGGCTTTCTCCAATTTTTGCAATCTTAAATTGTAATGCTAAAACTGTGATGTTACCCAAGCCTGGGACATATTCGTTATTGTGGGAGAGCGACTACACTTCCACTCTGGTTCGTATCATCTCCTTTATTCGTGCTAAGAGAATGGTTAGTAAGGGGTGTTTAGCTTTCTTGGCACATCTCAGGGATGACACTACCCAAGTACCTTCAATTGAGTCGGTTTCGGTAGTCCGCGAGTTTCTGGATGTGTTCCCTGCAGATTTTCTTGGTATGCCACCGGATAGAGATATTGATTTTTGCATTGATCTGGAACCGGATACTCGCCCCATTTCTATACCCCCTTATAGAATGGCTCTCGCGGAGTTAAGAGAGTTAAAGGCCCAACTTCAAGAGTTGTTGAACAAAGGCTTCATTAGACCAAGTGCATCTCCTTGGGGTGCTCCGGTGTTATTTGTGAAGAAGAAGGATGGGAGTTTTCGGATGTGCATAGACTACTTGCAGTTGAACAAGGTAACTATTAAGGACAAGTATCCCATTCCTCGCATTGATGACTTGTTCGATCAGTTACAAGGTGCTTGTGTCTTCTCTAAAATTGACTTGAGATCCGGTTATCATCAATTGAAAATACGGGTAACGGATGTGCCAAAGACTGCTTTTCGAACCAGGTATGGGCATTACGAATTTGTAGTGATGTCTTGTGGTCTTACGATTGCCCCTGCTGCTTTCATGAGCTTGATGAATGGGATTTTTAAGCCTTATCTGGATCTCTTTGTGATCGTATTTATTGATGATATACTGATATACTCCAAGAGTAAGAAGGAACATGAGGAGCATTTGAGAATTGTGCTGGAAGTATTAAGGGAGAAAAGGCTTTATGCCAAATTCTCCAAGTGTGAGTTTTTGCTAGATTTAGTGTCCTTCTTGGGGCACGTGGTTTCTAAGGATGGAGTGATGGTGGATCCAACTAAGATTAAAGCAGTGAAGAATTGGGAGAGACCTACTAATGTGTCAAAAATAAAGAGCTTTGTTGGTTTAGCTAGCTATTACCGTCGATTTGTCAAGGGATTCTCTTCCATTGCTTCCTAATTGACGAACTTGACTAAGCAGAATGTTCCATTTGTATGGTTGGATGAATGTGAGGAAAGCTTTCAGAAACTCAAGACCTTGCTGACTACTTCACCAATTCTTACCTTGCCAGTAGAGGGTAAGAACTTCATCGTTTATTGTGATGCATCCTATTCTGGTTTTGGTGCAGTGCTAATGCAAGAGAAGAATGTAATTGCTTATGCTTCGAGGCAATTAAAGGTGCACAAACGCAATTACCCGACCCATGATTTGGAATTGGCCGCGGTAGTATTTGCATTAAAGACATGGAGGCACTATCTGTATGGGGTCAAGTGTGAAGTCTACACAGATCACCGTAGCCTACAGTATGTCTTTACTCAGAGGGATTTGAATTTGAGACAGAGGAGATGGATGGAACTACTAAAGGACTATGATGTTTCCATCTTGTATCACCCAGGAAAGGCTAATGTTGTGGCAGACGCCTTAAGTAGAAAAGCAGGGAGCATGGGAAGTTTAGCCCACTTACAAGTCTGTAGACGCCCGTTGGCTAGAGAAATCCAAAACTTGGCTAATGACTTTATGAGGCTAGAAGTAAATGAGAAGGGAGGATTTTCGGCTTGTGTGGAGGCGAGATCTTCATTTCTTGACAAGATCAAGGGAAAACAGTTTGATGATGAGAAACTAAGTCGAATTCGGGATATGGTGTTGCGAGGAGAGGCTAAAGAAGCAATAATTGATGAGGAAGGTGTTTTGAGGATTAAGGGAAGGGTATGTGTGCCCCGTGTGGATGATTTGATCCACACTATTCTTATAGAGGGTCATAGATCCGGATATTCTATACATCTTGGTGCAACCAAGATGTACCGTGACCTAAAGCAACACTTTTGGTGGAGTAGAATGAAGCGAGACATTGTTGATTTTGTTGCCAAATGTCCAAATTGTCAACAAGTAATGTATGAACACTAGAGGCCCGGAGGAACACTTCAGAGAATGCCCATTCCTGAGTGGAAGTAGGAGAGAATTGCAATGGACATCGTGGTTGGTCTTCCAAAGACATTGGGTAAGTTTGATTCTATTTGGGTAATTGTGGACAGATTAACTAAGTCTGCTCACTTCATTCCGGTCAAGGTGACCTACAATGCAGAGAAGTTAGCCAAAATCTACATCTCAGAAATCGTTCGATTGCATGGAGTTCAACTTTCCATCATATCAGATAGAGGTACGCAGTTTACTTCTAAGTTTTGGAGAACATTGCATGCGGAATTCGGAACTAGGTTGGACCTTAGTACTACATTTCACCCTCAGACTGATGGTCAGTCTGAGCGAACGATTCATGTGTTGGAGGATATTCTTCGTGCATGTGTGATAGAATTTGGTGGTCATTGGGATAACTTCTTACCCTTAGCGGAGTTTTCATACAATAATAGCTATCACTCCAGTATTGACATGGCTCCATTTGAAGCATTGTATGGGAGGAGATGTAGGTCTCCCATTGGTTGGTTTGATGCATTTGAGGTTAGACCTTGGGGTACTGATCTGTTGAGGGATTCAATAGAGAAGGTGAAATCTATTCAAGAAAAGCTTTTAGCTGCTCAAAGTAGGCAAAACGAATATGCGGATCGAAAGGTTAGAGACTTGGAGTTTATGGAGGGTGAGCAAGTCTTGCTGAAGGTTTCGCCCATGAAAGGGGTGATGCGGTTTGGTAAGCGAGGTAAGCTTAGCCCAAGGTACATTGGTCCTTTTGAAGTTTTGAAGCGAGTAGGGGAGGTGGCTTATGAATTAGCCTTGCCTCCAGGGCTGTCTGGAGTGCATCCGGTATTTCATGTGTCTATGTTTAAAAGATACCATGGGGATGGAAACTACATCATTCGTTGGGATTCAGTTCTGCTTGATGAGAATTTGACTTATGAGGAGGAGCCGGTTGTTATTTTAGATAGAGAATTCCGCAAGTTGAGGTCGAGGGAGATTGCATCATCAAAGTTCAATGGAAGAATCGACCAGTTGAAGAAGCCACTTGGGAGAAGGAGGCTGATATGAAAGAAAGATACCCACATCTGTTTACAGATTGAGGTACTCCTTTTCGCCCTTGTTTTTCCTTCTTGTGATCGTTCGAGGACGAACGATGGGTAAATTGGTATCTATTGTAACGACCTTTTTAGTCGTTTTGAGCAGCAGATTTTATTTCTGGAAAAACTGGCTGAGACGACGGACCCCCACGACGGACCGTCATGGGCACGACGGACCGTCGAGGGGGTCTCGTTCCAAAACACTTAGAATTCTGAAATTTAGGTACTGAAATTGACTCTCTAAACTTCGTGACGGAATGGCAGGACGGACCGTCGTTGGCACGACGGACCGTCACACATCTTCTACAGAAATTAAGTCTCTGAACTTTGTGACGGACCTGCACGATGGACCGTCGTGGGAACGACGGACCGTCACAGACTCATCAAGGAAATTGAGTCTCTGAACTTTGCGACGGACCTGCAGGACGGACCGTCACAGGTTGCGTAATGCCAGGCTGGGTCGGATTTCTGTTTAAGTTTTAAAGGGGCGTTTTGGACTATTCCTGCTATAATTATAAATTTTGTGGGTTAATATTAATAACTCAATTTCTTGGGGGGTTAAAAGAGATAACCTTGAGTTAATTAGTGGGTTAATTCCTCATCTTTTATACTTAATTATATGCTAATTAGGGTAAAAGAAAGAGGGTTTGAATAAGAAAAATAGAAAGAACAAAGAGAGGGAAAGAGAAACGATCGAGAGAGGAGAAACGAAGAGGAAAACACAAAGCTTTGGGAAATTGCTTGCTTGATCACGAATCTTCGGTGGAGGTAGGTTATGGTTTTTATGCTATTCGTAGTAAACTCTTAATAGAGAATGATATGTATTGGGTAGTATTGTAAACCCTTCTATATGCTTAATTGTATGCTTGCATGAATGTGATTATATAATTATGATAAAATAAGCATGATGAAGCTATTGAATCCTAAATCTTAAAGAAACCCTAATCTACTTTGTTAATGATGATGCCTTGGTATAAAAGAAGGCTTGATGAACGAAAGTAGTGAGATTAGGGGATCCGGTCTCACGTTCCGGTACTAGGATAGAAATAGAGGATCGGGTGCCACGTTCCGGTACCAGGATAGAAATAGGGGATCGGGTGCCACGTTCCGGTACCAGGATAGTATATGAGGATTAGAGTGTCACGTTCCGACACAGAGATAGTATATGGATCGAGAGCCACGTTCCGGTACCAGGATAGTATATGAGGATCGGAGTGTCACGTTCTTACACCAGGATAGTATATGGATCGGGTGTCACGTTCCGACACTAGGATAGAATATGGATCGGAGTGCCACATTCCGGCACCAGGATAGAATATGGATCGGAGTGTCACGTTCCGACACCAGGATAGTATATGGAGCGGAGTGTCACGTACCGACACGAGAGAAATAAAGATAATGAATCTTGAAAGATGTTCATATACTCGATTTAATGAACCTAATTCCCAAATGAGTATGATGGGGAGGCGTGAGTCCTCATTGATGAGCTTGGTGTTGTGACCAAGGGTTATGATAATTGATATTGCTACAGATTGAGTATTGTAGTTGATTTTATGATGTTATCTGATATATACTATTTTCTATTTTGAGTTAGCCGATGATACCTACTAAGTACTTGTGTTTTGTACTGACCCCTACTTGTATGTTTCTTTCTTTGTGATTTGTGGAGTGCAGCAAACATACCGTCGTCTTCAACTCAACCGCAACTCTAGCCAGTCTTCACTACACCGGATTTCAGGGTGAGCTAATGCTTCTAGCTTGGACTGGATCTTCTTCTTCAAGTCTTGATGCCTTGAACTTCCGGCATGGACTAGCTTTTTATTTATTTAGCTTCTTAGAATACTCTTAGTTTAGTAATTTGATCATAGACGTTCTTGTGGTGATGACTTCCAGATTTTGGGGATAATAATAGTTGTTGAGTTTTTTTTAGAAGTTATTTAATTGGTTTTCATTAATGAGTTAAGTCTTCCGCATTGTATTTTGTTCATTATGTTTGAAATATTGGGGTTAGATTGGTTGGTTCGCTCACATAGTAGGATAAGTGTGGGTGCCACTCGCAGCTCGGTTTTGGGTCGTGACTGGAATGTTCTACCATTTGGATATAAAAATGCACCAGGTAGATACCAACATTTTATGGATAATTATTTTAATCAATTATAAAATTGCATTGTTTATATAGATGATATATTATTATATTCAAAAAACAAGATAAACATATTAGGTTATTAGAAAAATTTATACATATAATTAAACATTCCGGTATAAACTTAAGTAAAAAGAAAGCAGAAATTATGAAACCACAAATAGAATTTCTAGGTATACAAATAGATAAAAATGGAATTAAAATGCAAACACAAATAGTACAAAATATAATTACCCTTGATGAAAATATAGATACAAAAAAGAAATTACAATCCTTTCTAGGATTAGTAAACCAAGTAAGAGAATATATACCAAAATTAGCAGAACATTTAAAACCATTACACAAAAAAATTAAGAAAGATGTTGAATATCATTTTGACAATAATGATAAAGAACATATAAGACATATCAAGAGTTTATTAAGAAACTACAAAAACTATATTTTTCCGATGAAAATAGATCATTTACTTATATTGTTGAAACAGATTCAAGCAATCACAGTTATGGAGGAGTTTTAAATATAAATATGAAAAAGAAAAAATAGAACACCATTGCAGATATAATTCAGGATCTTATGCAGAAGCACAGGTAAAATGAGAAATAAATAGAAAAGAATTGTTTACATTATATGAATGTTTATTAGCATTTGAACCATATATTGTTTACAATAAATTTATTGTAAGAACAGATAATACACAGGTAAAATGGTGGATAACTAAAAAGGTACAAGATTCAGTTACAACAAAAGAAATAAGGAGAATAGTATTAAATATATTAATATTACATTTACATTTGAAATAATCAAGACTTACAAAAATATTATCGCAGACTATATCTCCAGAGAAAGATACAATGGAGAAAATATTTGCTACGATGACAATGCTTTGTCAAAAAATGGAGAAGATAGAAAACGAAGTACAGACACTAAAAGAAACAGTTAATAGTCAGCATCATGACTTAAAATATGCGGAGCTAAGTCAGTAGCATGACTTAAAATATGCGAAGCTAGAAGGTGACGTTGGGAAACACCTAAAAACCCATAACGAAATAATATATACAGCTGCAGGAAGTACATCTATAGGAACATTTACAAAAAAGGAAGAAGGTAAGGCAAAATATACAAATACAAATATGAACAAACTATTTTCAAAACCATACACTCCACAAAATACCCAAAAAGATATATTCGTAACCCCACAAATAAATACTTACAAAGCCAGCCTAGACTCACCAAAAAAAAAGATATAACCATATTACCAGAATGTATATAGAAAATATATACAAGATCCAAACCTTTTTAAACCTAAACCCCAGTGCAAAAGATACCGAAAATCGGAATGAAAACTATATAACCCAATACCTACAAGGTTACAACAAACTCATAGCACAACCTGGTACAAATCCAAATCTAGTAGCAACTTGCTACAATTACGGATTATTAAGTACGATATATACTATAACAGGAGAAGAAGTAGCTAAAATACCAAAGCTACATAAAGCATTTTTGCAATATCAAAAAATAACTAAATGAACTTTATTTTATATAAAGTTCTATTCAGCAACAGCAGAGTTACTATATGACGCAGTTAAACCTACAATACAAGTCATTAATATAGGTTTAACTAGAGAAATGGTAATACCAGAAAAGATAGATATACAAGAAGAGAACAGAAGGTAAATATCCCAGAGTTTTATGCAAACAAAAGGACTATTGGGATAGCTACTATAATAAATGAACTATCAAACAACTACCTAAATGAAAATGCAATTTGGAGCTATTACAACAAAGATCAAACAATGATATACTCCAAATGTAGAGAAAAAAGGGCAGCATATATGGAAGAATTACGACAATGGATATTAAGTCTGCTGAAACCAGAACAAACACCTGCTATAAGAGCTATTAGGAAAAATTTTATCTCATCAAATCTAATGACCAGATACTTCAAGATAATAGGACAAAAATATTCGGACCATCTATGCACGAAATGTGACGGAGAAGATAACTACGTCGGAGAAGTGCAGCTAGAGTGAAGACATATGTACATTAGTAAATAGTATATTACAAAGTAATGAATAGTACGTCGGCCATATACAAAAAATTAAAGGCCACAATGTAAAGTAATAAAGTAGTAAACAGTATGACGTCCATTATATGTAAAGTTTTTTGTTTTTTGCGTCGGCCAAAGTAAAATAGGCCATGTGTAAAGTATTATTAAAGTAGTGTCGACCACTTTAACTTGGCCAGAGTTGTAAGTTTTGTATAAATAGAGGGTTTTTCTCTCATAATAAATAAGTTACTTTGAAGTAACTCTCTTCTTCACTCTCTCTTTTGAATTCCGCTTTTATGTCGGCCATATTTAAAAAAGCAAAGGCCACTATGTAAAGTAATAAAGTAGTAAACAGTACGTCGTCCATTATATGTAAATTTCTTTATTTTTTGCATCAGCCAAAGTAAAATAGGCCATGTGTAAAGTAATAGACAAGTAGTGTCGGCCACTTTAACTTGGCCATAGTTGTAAGTTTTCTATAAATAGAGGGTTTTTCTCTCATAATAAAATAATAAGTATTTTACAAAGTACTGAATAGTATGTCGGCCATATATAAAATACCAAAGGCCACTATGTAAAGTAATAAAGTAGTAAACAGTATGTCGTCCATTATATGTAATTTTTTTGTTTTTTGCATCGGCCAAAGTAAAATAGGCCATGTGTAAAGTGTTATTAAAGTAGTGTCGGCCACTTTAACTTGGCCAAAGTTGTAAGTTTAGTATAAATAGAGGGTTTTTCTCTCATAATAAAATAAGCTACTTTCAAGTAACTCTCTTCTTCACTCTCTCTTCTGAATTCCGCTTCCACCCCCCCACCCCCCCAAATTGAAAGAGGAAATAATCTAATGTCTGAGGATGACATAAAAATGATATCCAAAGAACACTATCAAAATGAAGAATTATCAGAACAAAAAATTAGATTTGATAATACAATTTTTAAACAAATAAAAGGAAAAGATTTAGACTTAAGTGTCGAAAAAATACTTGAAATGCCTTAAATAAGAAATTGGTTTAAGAGACAAAAAGATGAATACTAAGTTTTGTATAAGTAGAGGGTTTTTCTCTCATAATAAAATAAGCTACTTTCAAGTAACTCTCTTCTTCACTCTCTTTTCTGAATTCCGCATCCACCCCCCCCCCCAAATAAAAATTTGTATCAGAGCTAGTTAACAAAAAATAAAGATAAGGGAAACAAAACCGACATGGCAAATCTACATAAAAAGGTATACTCATTTACATCCATGAGTAGCTAAATTGCTTTATTCCTGATAATCTCTTGTTGATTGTAATTGTTTATCATGTTTTAATAATGTTATAATAACAATCTTTAGAAAGTTTGCTATGGAAATATCCTGCGAATAGGTATGCCCATACTATGCCATACTAAAGTTGATACCGATAGGCCAGAAGGCCGTTTAGGGGGGTAAACAAAGTTGAGGCGTTGTGAGGGTAACTGATCAAAGAAGAAAATCGCAGTAGTGACCAGACGAGATGATTATTAAATAATTATTATTACATAATAAATAAGTATAATCTATTAAGAGGTTAGAAGGAATAAAATTTTTAGTGAAAACCTGTTAAAATGAATTCCTATTTACTAAATGATGATTTTAATTACAAGATATTAATACTTTATATATTGAAAGATCTTAATACAGCTATAACAAGGACAGTTTATGAAAAATTATTAACGTACGAGATAATAGAAGAAACAACCCAAGGTTGGGCAGAATTAATTATACCAGATGATTTTGACATAGATTTATATGATGATCTAGAATTATTCATACATCAATGATAGATTATTTATACTTACGATTTTTGAAGGAAACTAAAGAAGATATAGAACTACTTGAAAAATTACTAATTGAAAATTTATACAACTCTTCTAAATCTATGGAGTCATTTTTATGATGAGGAACTACCAATCGGTAACCAATTAACGTCGGATTCCGGTGAAGCGAAAAGCTTTACCTTTATTTGGAAATAAATATAGGTCAGATTTCCACTTCTATAAGAGAACTCAAACCACAAAAAGTTATCTGTCCTACCGTTGAGTTACAGTTACAATGCCCTATTCGTTATACCGTTAGTGACGCTTATCACGCTTTCAATCGGTTAAACACATTCTCTTACCTGTTGTACTTATTACTTTCCGCTTTTCAGTTTGAAATTCAGATTGTGACATACCGCTAGGAGCAATAAAGCCTAGAGATCAATACTTGGGTGGTGGCTTATCGTTGTCCATTATCTAACCGAAAAGATGTGAAGTAAAGACGTGTTCTTATTATATGTAATTTAGAGTCGCTTTTAAAAGTATAAGGTACGGAACCCCATGGCAATTTTCTTAATACCCTGTTACCTTTAACGATAGATCTGTTCGACTCCCTTCAACCCGGGCAAGCAATTAGTCCCTCTACGATACCGCCTCTTTCAACGCGGAATAGTTGAACAATTGGAATAGAAGTCCTATTTTAACCTTTCTCTAATTCTCTTTCCGTGGTGACTCATCATATTATAGAGAGAAACCATTAGCTAAGGGATTTAATTGGCTTTTTAGAACTTTACCCTTAAATCTGCAAATATAGGTCAATGCTTTCCTTTGTTTTCCCTTCCCCGTTGTCCTTGTTGTATTGTTATATTTCTAGTGGGATGAAAAATGTGATTTCGTATTTGTACATCACTAGTTCTGATATCGCGTCTTATCCGCTTTTCCCTTGAACTATCAATATACAAAATAGATGATGGGGAATTATAATTTTCATAACAATACTAATAAGAGGTGGGGAACGAAAGCGCAGAAGTGAAGTAACAAAAACAGTTTCCTAGGCTTTCGAAATGTGTTTTTCATTCCAAACTTTTTAGAATGGATAGGTGCTTGGTACCTGTAAATACACTTCTTAGAATGATTTCTTGCTGAGTTTGGTAAAGGGGACTTCTTTTTCATTTCGATAGGTAGGGTAGGAATATACCTTGGAAGGAAGCAAATGTTTCATACAAAGGTGCCTAGAACAGGCGGGTAATAGACGTGTAAAGCGGAGGGAAAACCTCCTTTTACTAAATTCACCAGTCTGAAGTGAAGAATTGATCAATTCCTTAATATTTAAATTGCATAATAAAATAATGAAATGGTTGTTTTATTGCAAACCCATCTCATTCTTTCAATCGGATGCCATATGTGAAACATATCTCTCTCTCAAGACCTCACCTTCGTGACCTCCTCACGGAGGAAAGACTAATGTCATGGTTAGCAATCAAATCTGGAATCTCCGACAAAGCATCAGAGATCGGACAATTGTGTAGATGAGATAGTGGGATGGACCTTGCTCTTAAGGGTCGAAAAAAGACATGGCTACTTTCTTTCCTGGGAAAGATCAGATCTACGGTCACACTTCAATGAGTGAGCCTCAACCTAGACATCAAACTCATAGCTCTTGCGCTTATTTTTTGTTTAAAAGGGTACTGTTCGTAGCTTTGCCTTTTTTGATTTCCTATTTAGCGCTTTGAATTCTAATGTTGTTCCTGCGTAGCGTTGAGGCCATAGGGCTTCCTTGTAAATAAGTAGAAATTATAATAAAGTAACGGTTCGGGAAAGCCTATGCCGAAGCCTTTTTTTCTTCAACTTGCTTTCCTGCGTCTCTTACGATAGCTTGCTTTCGAACATAACAATCAGAGGGAGGGCTTGCTACGAGCTTTTGGTAGACTATGTTCTTATTAAATAGTGTATTTTTTTATCTATGGCTCGTGCAAGATGCTGGGTGGGATAGAACTACTGGTAATTATTCAATCTGCTAATGGTATAAGTGGCACATACCCGACCTTCAGTGGAAGTGACATAAAAAAGACAGTTGAATCAAAAAGAAAGATGTCGATGAAAACGTATTTTATCCCCTATCGCATGGAAAGGGAAACCTATAGTTTGTTTGATAGGACCGAAAATGCTTCTTATGACGATTTATTTATGACCATCAAAGGACATCGAGATGCTAATCCCTGAAAAAGGATACGAGAATTTTGGAAGAACTCATACACGCAACAAGGGCGACCCGTGTAAATACATCGATTTCTTACTCGTGCAAAGGAACTCTTTCTTGGCAACTTGTATAACTTAGAACGATGTTTGTCTCGCATATCAGTAGGGAGATCGGTATATTTACAAAGGTATTTATAAAGCATTCGTCTCAATTCATATTTAGCCTAGCCGCGAGTAATCTACATTTGTAATCTCCTATATTTCGCTTCTCCAACATCTTACTGAGTTTTCCCCTCATCTTTTTGCAAAAAGTTGCTCCACAGTGGTAAAGTCTCATATTTTGTGTTGGCCGAAGTTAAAATAGTAACATTGAACCCTAGAATATATTCAAAGATCTCAAAATGATCTTCCAGTTCAGGGGAGAATTCACAATTGTCAATTTCCATCGAGAATTAAATTTGAACTTTCCCTTATTTCGAGCGGAGAATCTAACAGAGACATTACTGTGGATATTCTGACCAAAAAATGAGACATTCCATGCCCTGGGAGAGTGCTTTGTCGTGCTACATCATTGACATATCCTTGTTTGTCTTTATTTGACCCCAAGAATGAATTTGATAAAAACAACTTTCCTGTTGAAGCCCTTTGTTTTAATTCCTGGCCGCACGGAATCTCCATATCCAATTTTCCATTTTTGATAGAAGACGTTGTCTTTGGTACTACTATTATTTTACATGATCCAGGAACATCCATAACATTGGCTGGATTAAAATTGAGCAACGAATCATGACGTGATACATCCTCGAAATGAAAATAGAGTGGAAACATGAGTTGATCCATAATGAGTATTAGATTGAAGTTCTCTTAAAGAAGACCGCCAACTCCTATCACGAAGATACAAAGCGTCCGGGCCTCTTCTCTTGTGTCGAAGTGTAGTGTAGTGTGGTGAGGTTTTGCCTCACAGAAAGAGGGGGAAATTGGGATAAAAAAGGAAGAATTTACGCTCTTTCCAGTTCAAGAAAGAGATTAAAGTCCTTTATGGCCCTTTCAACCGCCGAAATGGAAGGCTTTGAACTGTACACAACTGGAGAATCTCCTTAAGGTACAAAGCGTAAGTCTTTTCACTAAGCGCTACTCCTATTCGGGAGAAGATGAGCCCCCTGATCTGTTGCCTCTTTGCAAGAGGAGACTCAACCGAATAGTCCCGTCCCACAAGTGTAGCTTGAATATGTTTTTCAATCTGCACTTACGTATTAACAACAGAGTCTATTATTTCTTGCCTATAAGCTTTCCCACACTAAACGTTTCCAAACCTAATCGTCAGCTCCACACGACGGGTTTCGTCATCGAGAAGCCTAGTTTAAGAAAGATTACCTTATATTAAAGAAAAGTTTGAGAAAGGGGAAATCCTATACCTTACTAAAAAAAGGGGCTTCCCTTTTTCAGCTGCATTGCACTGCCGCATAAACAATGGATCCGCTGGGATGGATGAACAACCTTCTATCTGGCCTCTGTACCAACAGTAGAGTTGCATGCTACTTTCAATCAGAAAAGGAAGATTGAGCAAGGCAAAGTAGAAAGAAGTTATCCCCCCTTCTCTAGTAACCCGCCGCCGCATATGTAGAAAAAGAAGAAGCAGAGAAGTAAGAACAACCGTTTTACTTTGGCACATGAAGTGGAGGGCTTTTATAGGTCACATTATGGAAATGTATCAGACTGCAAATCATGGAATGACGCTTCGACCCCGTCCTTGGCCCCGAGGAGTGGTGAGCAGCACGGAACTTGTTTCAATCAAATGGCATAGTGTAAGGGTAGGAGGCTTTCCTTTGTTATAGCAATCCACAGACAAGATTCTGGAACTTCTAAACCAATAAAATGCAAGATGAGAAGGATCTTATTACATTACTCTTCAATAGAATAAATTCGGTAAGGTAGAATAGGCCCTATGGTCTATCGAAGGTGCTGTGCCACTTGAACTCCAATTTATCTGACCTTCAATCAATCTTTGTCCATCAAGATCATAAAAAAATGTTACACGAAGGTTGACACAACCTAATCGGTTGAGGAAAAGGAACCCCCATCGACCAAGCACTCCGCCCCCAAAACCGGAGACCAAAGAACCGCCAGGTTGTCGAGGACATGTCTGAAGAGGAGGAGGGCTCCCTCTAATTTGACCACCCTACACACAAATGGACTATAGGGGGGGGGAAAGGAGAACAAGAACCGACCAAAAACCCAAACCGCTTGACTGACCGCTTCATAGTCCTTTCATTAAGGTTGGGATGGCTGGAACCAATCAGAATTGCAAATCGCGCAAGCAAAGTCGGAAAAAGGACCGCAGCGCAACAACTAGGACTCATGTCGGAGTAGTTTTTAGCGTGATCTAACACTCATGCAGCGGCAAGGACCCGCAACTCTCGAATGAAACACCAACCACAAAAATTACTGTAGCAAACCCTCTTTTTACTCAATGGATATTTCTTATTTTCTTTTAATCAACAAAATGAGAAGTTGCACCTGAAATAGGACTAATGTAGATCAAGAAGAATGGTCTGGGATTTCAAAAAGACGAAGATGCATGGGGTAAAGAGATAGTCTTTTGAACAACCAAGCTGACATAAGGATTCTAGATCGCGCCCGCTTAGAGCAAAGTAAAATTCTCCGATGGGGAATAGCAGCACTCGACATCTATTCAACAAGACCAAGAACAAATCCATACCATGACCTTGGGATAAAGTAGTGATGATTGCCATGAATGATGCCCTCGAGGACGTGTACAAGAAGGTCTTTGTCGATTCCTTTCAACATTGTGCATCTCTTAGTAGAGAGGCGTGAAAAGGGGAGACTTTGACCATAGAGATCAATTGATAGACATTTTTCTTGAGGAAGAGAATCCAGGATGAACGCTTTTTTCATTCGCTATGCGCTGACTAGATGCGTACTCGCGTGATTAATCGATGGACGGGGAAATTGCGTTAATGATGAGACTAGCCTAACCAATAGTCAAGGCTCTTCCCTCTCTTGATCGTGAATGTTGATGCGGAGAATGAAGAAGCATGGCATGAGATAGGCGGCGGGGAAATTTCCGATAGCGAATTACTTGACTTGATGGATTGAGGGAGAGCCCTCCAAATCAAGCACGAAATCAATGTTGAGTCAACAATAATCGAGAGGGGTAACACCAAGTGAGATCGACACCAGCCCCTTGTATAAGTATAGGGTTCCACACCTGCGCTTCTTCAAATATCCCATAAATCTAAATAAAGTAGGGACTTCAAATCTTGACTAAGAAGAGAGTAAGTTGACTTTAAGAAAGAAAACGGGATCCCTAGCTGCAATAAAAAAATAACACTAACGAGCAAGAAAGGGTCCCTTAGTATAGATAGGGCCTTATCTCTTTACTACTAACAAACATACATAGGGCTTACTTTTTTCAGCTTGATCGTAATCGATTCTATGATTGAATAGCATAAGTGCTACTTATTAGTAGAAACTTGGAGAGACAGACAGAGAGAGGACTGTTTCATACCTACTATCTCCTAGGATAAGATGTAGATTCCTTGTATTTGGTAGGAAGAGTTCTAGCCTTTGCTGCCTCTTTGTATAGTGAGTCTACTAAGCGAACTGGAAAGACGTGGAGATCTATTGATCAGTATGAATATCGAGAGTGGATTGTTGATTTCCGCCTCTTTGTCCTAGGGGCTCTCGGGCTAGGGAGGGGCTTGCTAGCGTAAACCTATCTCTCGGTGCATGTGAAAAAGAGTGATGAACTAATTTTTCTTCGGTCATAAGATGGTCCAAAGAATGAAAGTCGGCTTCGAACATTAAGTCCGTTGTTCCTCAGTAGCTCAGTGGTAGAGCGGTCGATTGTTAACCGATTAGTCGCAGGTTTGAATCCTACTTGGGGAGATTTTTTTGTTATTGGTTTTTTTGACCTAGCGCTTGCCTCCGGTGGTGTCCTTCTCCTTTCTTTCTAAACTATCAGAATCGTGGGACATCAAAAGCGGTAAGTTTATTGTTGGTTTTTATTCCTCACTCTTGTATAGGTTAACTTTTTTCATTCCATTCTTAGGGAAGGATCCACTGTAAAGAATGGAGTAGTATCTTCATTAGCCGAAAGGAATTAGTCTCCACTAGTGTCATTCGAAGAACGAACAAGAAAGGGGTTACTGTTTTGGATAGATGGATGTGACCCAATGGCTAAAGCTCTGTCATCTTCTTGTAGAGTGAACTCTCTTCTCTTAAGGCTTCGAGTTCTTTTGGGGGCGATGGTGTAATTTACTAGTGGCAACGAAGTTCTTAAATGACTAGATTCTCCCGGAACGCTAGCTAAGCTAATTGACTTAGTTCCCTTCAATTAAATCAATAAGTTTTTTGATTGATTCAGGGCTCCCCCCCCCTTTCTGTGAATTAGAACCCATTGAGGGGGGCCTCGGCCTAGGAAGGGCAGAGTGGCCGAGTGGTCAAAAGCGGCAGACTGTAAATCTGTTGATGTTTTTCTACATAGGTTCCAATCCTTCCTCTCCCACTTGTTTGTTGTAGACTTCAGAGAAGAGAAAAGAGGCATTTGTCAGCGTAAGAAGGCCAACCGAGCGAAGCTCTTTCTATTTTTTTTTTGGCCAGGCCGTGAAGTGAAATTGTATCGTATGTTAGTTAGAGAGGTTGGGGAACTACTACAATATATAGATTTCCCATATATATCCAATCCCAACGAGAATATGAGTGAGTCACTTCCGTCCTGCCTTGTAGTCGTAGTCTTTTAGCTTATGTAGTCGTCGGCCTTAATACATGCATGCGTCCTCCAGAATGCCTCCTTGGTTCGGGACGAAGCCAAGCCGATGCATACGATAGGCGAAGGAAAGACTCCCATTTCATAGCGCCCGGGGAACGCAAGTTTGATCGAGGATTTGAGAGGAGATGCGGAAGAAAGGGCTTGGTATGGATTTTTGGATTCTTTGTGCGAGCCGTATGCGGTGAGAGTGGCACATACGGTAACAAAGGGAATTCACGTCTATACGTGTAGTGGGGTGCTAAGGCATACCCACCCTATTTGTTCCATGATCTTTGGGTCTACTAGAGCTACCCACTTCTATCAATTAGCCAAGATTTTGACCGGATACGAAATCACTGGTGCTCGATCTAGTGGTATTTTTATGGGGATTCTATTTATCGCTGTAGGATCCCTATTCAAGATCACTGCAGTTCCTTTTCGGGCGGCTGTAGGACGGCCGCCTATAGGTGGTAGGGTAGGGTGGGTGGTACCGCTCTGCGGCCAATCTTCCTAACCGCGCGCGGGCCGGGCTTAGAGCGCGTGAAACTCATCACTACCTCGTAAGGGCGTTGAGACCATAGCATGTTACACGAAAGTGCCGCTTTCTCTGTAGTATTGTAACACAGTTGCCCCGCCTAGAAGAGCAACTCGCTCTGAAGTGTTGTCATAAAAGATAAGAACGCCGCCCGCCTTCTAGCCGGGTGAATCAAAGTTATCTTCCGGCCAATTGTCCACCCAGTCAAGTGCAAAAAACATAGTAGAATCACGCAATGTACGCTGCCGGTTCGTATGACTACTTTACCTACTTGACGAAAGGGAACGAACAACGTTTCATTTCCGGTTTTATGGATTGGATTTCGTAAGCCTCACGACATAATAAGGTAAGGCTTTGCTTAGCAGCAAACGCTACTCCAAAGGCGACCCTCTCGAGTTTCCAGCTGTTTTCGTCATTGAAGTAGCCTTTCGTTGCCCTACAAAACAAAAGAAGTCACTATCAAACTGCTAGCCCTATTAAAAGACCAAAGGTGCGCCCAGCCTAGTCACAAGGAAATGGGTTTGCCCTTGAATTGAAGTGATGAGGTCTAAAAGAGGGAAGTAGGGCTCCTATTGACTAAAGGTTGGTTCTTCTCTTTCCTTTAGAATGAAAGTTGCTATAAAGCCCCTCTCCTTACAGTCTAGTGGTTGAATGCCATTTGTATTTTGTTTTATTCAAAAGGCGAACAGCCACCCCCCCAACTAGTTGTATGGGGTGGGGTGCTTGTGAAAAGGTGCCTTGGATATGATTAATTCCTAAAAAAAGGCAAAGTTTGTTATTTGAATAAGATCTTTCTATCAATTCATAGGAATGAGTGTTCGATATAGGGGATGACATCCATCTACTCTTTATCTCATAATTGTTTTTGTGAGATATATATATATATTGTATATCTATCTCTTGTCTATCTATTCTTGATTCTCAAGTACAATTTTTTGGTTCCCCGAAGCCTCGAATGGTATGGATCGTTTTTCCCAAAGAAATGAACGCGGAGTCCGTTCCGAATGCTTCTACGATCCGGAAGTTCTCGCGAAGAGAATAAGATGCTGCTCCCCTTCCATCTTTCTTTTCCCGCTTTGAAAATCTTCCCCTCTAACGCAAGCCGAGCAGCGACGGGCGCGGCAGGAAGAAACCTAAGAGAAGACGCTCGTCTCTTATGTCCATTTTTTTGGTGCAACACAGGAAAGCGCCCTCTTTTTGTCATCCCTGCAGCTTTTCAGATTTTTTATTGAACGCATGGCGTATTTAGGACCCTTCAATTTATGTTTGAGCCTATGTTGAAGCCAAAGCCACCCCCTATTTTACTAAGGCTGGAAAGAATTCCCACCAAGTTCAGATAAGGGAATTATTTCCTCAAACATTGAAGTAAAGGCTCGCTGAAGGGAGGGAGGTGCGGCGCGGGAAGGAAAATGCTTTCGGATATCAAGATTTTCTTTTCATCGAAAACGAAAAAGGCCGAGGACGGCTTACGGTCTGTCTTATCTGAAGGGAAAACACATTTTTTACCGCCGTTGTATTATTGTCGGGCCCTCTCCTTACAGTAAAGTGGTTGAACGCCCCTCTCCTTGTTCCGCCCTTCCTATTGGGATAGCAGTCTTCGTGCTTTGCCTGCCTTTTGTAATAAAAAATTCTGGCTTGGCTCGGGAAAGCGCTGGAAACAAATGAAAGGAAGGGGTCCATGTAGCTTCTGTGTCCGCCCCCTTCATAGTCAATTGGGCACAACAGGTTTGGCATCTATTACAAAAGAGAGAATCCACTTCAGATAACCACATCTCTTCTACGCAGCATGTGGAATGTCCGAGAGTGGACCTTTTTAGATATATAATCCAAGTCGAGAGTAGAGTTACAGAAAAAGCCGTCTGATGCAAAAACTACTTTCACGTTTAGTTTAGACAGCACTTTTTTCGTTGAGAATTCCTCATTCCCTTTCGTGTGAATTCCCCAGCGGAGAATTTCAAACTTGTGGGGCCCTATATATTCCATCTCTCGAGCCCCGAAGAAAACCCCTACCCTTCGGAATCCATATATATTTTGACTCTATATATGTGGGCAGCTGATATCTATGAGGGTTCACCCACCCCGGTTTCAACATTCCTTTCTAATGCGCCGAAAATCTCTATTTCTTCTTATATTTCACGTGTTTCTATTTATGGTTCTTATGGAGCTACATTGCAACAAATCTTCTTTTTCTGCAGCATTGCTTCTATGATCTTAGAAGCACTGGCCGCCATGATCCAAACGAAAGTAAAAAGACTTCTAGCTCATAGTTCAATAGGACATGTAGGTTATATTGTACTGGTTTCTCATGTGGAACCATAGAAGGAATTCAATCACCACTAATTGGTATCTTTATTTATGCATGAATGACGATAGATGCATTTGCCATAGTTTTAGCATTACGGCAAACCCGTGTCAAATATATAGCTGATTTGGGCGCTCAAGCCAAAACGAATCCTTTTTTTTGTTATAACCTTCTCCATTACTATGTTCTCATACGCAGGAATACCCCCGTTAGCCGGCTTTCGTAACAAATTCTATTTGTTCTTCACCGCATTGGGTTGTGGGGCTTACTTCCTAGCCAAAGTGGAAGTAGTCACTAGAGTTATAGGTCGTTGGGCGGCCGAAAGGTTGCCACGAGTAAGTAAGTTTGGGGGACCGGAGGCAGTTCTCCGTGCACCATACACGTAGCTTACCAAATCAGTTGCGACACGGATGGGAATGCATGGTACGAAAGATAGGGTCGAGTCTGATATATAAACCGTCTAGTCAATATCCTTGTACGAGTCCACAATAACTACACGAGTCGAACCTTGGTTTGGTGAATTGAAGTTGTCCTTAGGTGTAATAGGACTCCTAGTAAGTGCGCCCGATCGTATATTAAGGTGCTCCCCGTCGGTTGTTGGAACGACGCGAGTCGGGCCAAGTCTCGATTAAAAAAGAAGAAGGGCCCAAAAGTCTAAATAGGGGGTGAAAAATTCCCCATGTCATTGGGGCCAGAAAATGAATCGACATCTTGATGTGATACAACCCTTTTGATTTTAGTAGTAAAAGAACGGCGAAGTCCATCCGAACCGTCCAATGAAGAATAAGAGGAGAGCAAAGCGCAAATGGCGCGTGAAGCGCATGCGGAACGGGCACGGAGAAAAAGAAGTGTGGAGGAGAAGCAATCGAGCTCATTCCCTTCGCTTCCTTGGCCCAAAGCAGTGCGGTCTTTCCTGTCCATATCAAGGATTTGTGGCTTCTTACTACGCTACAACATATAGAAGTACATTTTTCATAGTAATATATGAATAGAAAGATAGGTCCATCCATCTATCCTATCCGATTCGATTTTGTTATCTAAAAAAGAATCGATTTCATTCAACCTTTAATTCAAAGAACTACGCTTAGCACTTGAGTGATCCAGTTGCCTAGACGGGGCATAGAAGTTCCTACTACTACACCACGCCACACTTGTCTCTACATATTTACAGAGCTAACCCATGTCCAGTGCCTGGCAGAGCTAAGGGGTCTTCAATCCTTACTCTTTATCCCCATATTTGCCCAGAATTAACGGGGCCTTACTTATTCAGGGGGAGAGTGGAGCCTCGAAAATCACTGTTGAGATGAAGATCCTTGGCCCCTATTCATTCTCTACAGGGTTCCAAACCATTCTTCAACATAGGTGACAACGAGCCACGCAGAGATGGAAGAGATCAAACACGGGAATAAGAAGCAAGTTCACCTTCCTTTTTGATCATTTTAATAGAGGGGGATAAAGAAAGTGGACAAAAGAGACTCGCATTACTCATCGAACAAATACAGGAAAAGAATCATATTGAAAACGCTCCTAACCCAGCCCCTTCCTTCGTAGAGCCCGTGTATTGTAAGTGATCCGAACCTGCCCAGAGCGAGCCTCCCATAGAGGCAAGTAAAGTTGGTGAGCCGTATGATGGTAAACTATCTCCAGTGGTTCGGAGAGGACTAAGTTGTTAATTAGTACCCCCTTGGTTTCGCGGTGGACCTTTTCACTCTATTTTATTATATACGCTTAGCGAAAAGATGTTTTTTGATACCCCTAGGACATGGATTCTATATGAATCAATTGATCGTGACAAGTCGTTACTACAAGAAATGACTTGCACTTTCAATACTTCATTCTTTCCATATCCGTCTCCTTTGTTCTCAGTTACTCATCAAATGGAACTTAGTTCATATCTTTAAGTTTGATCATTAACAACGTTCAAAGAAAGGGTGGGCGATTGATAAAGAATCGATGGAAAACCACAATGCTAGCAGATGGCGGGCCTCCACTTTTCTTTTCATTAATGAAACCCATAATATATAATTATTATGAACTCAAATAAAAGGAAAAAAAGTTGGATTTAGAAGGCTTGTGCAAAAGAACAAAATTCTTGTGCTTATGTGGATTCGTCTCTCAATTTCCCAATTCCAGAGAAAAGGTTTTTCCTACACAAGATAAAAGTTGCTTAGCTTCAAAGGATGACTTGTTTACTTCCTTTGAGCCCCGTCACTTCTTTTGCGACAGCTAAAGATATTTGGTTTGACGAATGTACTCCCAAGATCTTTCTGGATACTATCTCTGGCCGTCCATTAGGTGAAGTCCACTTGAGTGTACTACTTTGCGACGATATTCCGGACTTGCCCGATTGTTCAACTTGGGAATGTCGAGTTATTATTGTTCATATTTCTTAAATACATTTTCAACCCTAGCAAATCGCGAATACAGGAGCTGCTACTGAGTACTGAGTGAACGGGCGAAAGGATATTGGAGAGAATCCGTTCCACCTTCATCGCATATAAATGGCTTTGCGAACTCAAGAGCACCTTTGTCAGAGATTATCTACTTTTCAACTAATATAGTTACGTCATAGTTAGGTTGCAGTCCTATCATGGGGCCGTATACATGTTTGCAACCTTTTCGTCGGCGATAACAATGTCATCACCGAAAATGGATTTTTGAAAACCTTAGCCCTCTGTATACTTTATATACTTTCTTAGCCGCACACTAGCATACTAGCATAGGGAGAGTTAGTTTAAATGCAGGCGTCAAACCAATTAGCCGGGTTGGGGGTTGGTGAAGTCGGTATTCACGAAGAAAGAATGCTCTTCATCTCCCCTAGCCGTAATTATCTCTGGAAGTTGCCCCTACAACCCCTTGAATCATGCGGTACGTTCGAACGAAATGAGAGTAAGTCTTCTCCACGAGAGAACAGACTGACTACTTGGAGAGGGGACCTAGTAAACGGAGTTCACGATGAAGTGACTTTTGTTAGTGAAGCGAGGCCTCACACATCAAATCATATCTTTAAGCTACTAAACCGAGTGAGGTATAGACAAATTATACCACAACTTGTGTTGTGGCGAGACGAACGAATGAAGCCAGAGGCTCCCTTGCTTTCTTTTACTTACAGGACAAAATAGATTATTAGACCTATTAATTATTAATAGACTATAGCGAACCATAAGGAAGACCCTCGTGGTCTCTATTTGACTTGCTAGGAAACAGAGATCACACTCATTTCTACTCCAGACAAATAGTACGGGATACGAACTATAACTCAAGCCTACTACTCCATACAGAGTAAGGATTGAGGGATTTCAAACACTCTAATGGACTATAACAACTGAGTAGTACAAGTACAATAGCCCAGAGTGACTCTTGGCGGCCTTAAGTGATAGACGCAATTACTTGGACGATTTTATTCCTACGAATAGAGACCGTAGAGGAAGGCATTGTCACGATACCCTCCCTCCGGGATAGAAAAAGAAAAAAATCCTAAGTGGCTTCTTGTTTGGGGTATCTGAGCCGTATTCTTGTTCGGGTGCTTGAATCGAACTCATCTGTTTAATTATGGCAAACCTTGATCATCGTTTCCAAGGGAAATTGATTAAATGCACGATCATGAGAAATTCCCACCGACCCATCATGAGGTCACATCTCATGAGTCCATCGTGCAAAAACTACTAATGCTAAGAATGCTTTGCCCTGACTAGCTAGTCTGGGAAGGTAGGTAAGTAAGAGGCGAATATAGGGCTTCTTTGACTTCTTATTTATAGTTGAGATACTCCCAACCTCCACCAGCAAGCAAAACTGGAGTTAATTGTAATGTTTTGATCTGTGGGTCAGGAGAAGAGGTTGTAATATCGCAACAAATGCTCTTTGATCACCGTCATGATATTTGACTTTAGCTAATCGATCTCCTGGTTTCATGGAGTTTGGAATCTTAATTCTCTACTTAGAGCGGATCTAGAAATCCCCAGGTAGTGGTAGTTTGCTTGGTGAAATCCGATAATCGATTGGCTTTAGAAAGGCGAAAGGCGGCTTACCCAACCTACACATTGTAACTTAAAGTCCTGCCTACATCTCTTCTAGGCTTAGGGTAGTCCTAGACTACCTTCTTCTTTGTTGGTTTGGGAAAGACCCGCGGGCTATGGATCCCACTAATAGAATGGGACTATAACCAACCTTCCATGGTCTAGGTTCAAGGACAATACAGATTGTGGCTTGGAGTATCTAAGGAACGGTAGTCGTTTAGTGCAACAACACTCTGGCTTCATGGACCTAATTTTTAGGGATGGACTCCCTAGTGTCCAAGGGGTGAAACTACACACTGAATTGCCCACAACACTATTTTTCCACAGGGCTGAATCCATAGAAACCTTGTCCATTACTTTAAGCGGCGGATGATGGGAATGCATGATCGGTTTCAATGGTTTCACATTCATGTGAATCAAAAGATTCGCTTGAAAGGCTTTCCAACTAGCCATAGTACCATTGCAATTTGTCCTTCTTCTTTAATCGGTCGCACCAACTTGTTCCCACTTTGGGAAGGGAACTTGGTTGGAATTCCAATTTCAAAGAAAACACATGCAAAAGGAAAGAAATTGAGAAGGGCTTGTTCTTTAATTAGATGGAACATTAGCGGTCTTAGGTGATTTATCATTGCCACCAGGAGAGGTTCGAAAGTAGGGCTATTCAAAGCACAGTGAGGCAAAGCGAGTGACAGGTATGCAATCCCCATTAATGTAAGCCAAGTAATGACTATCTACTACCTCTTCTTTCAATTGTCCTGAAAACAAGATATTTGTTTTGAAAGAAAAGCAAGCTAAGACGCTTTTTTCGCGGCAAGAGTAGTGTTGTAGCATCAACAGGAAAGTTATTTGGATGTTACATTAGCAACTCCTTCTTTAAGACCGTCTTCAATAGCAGAGCTTATTCCAACAAAACTATCAAGAGCGGAGACTCACCTAAGAGCAGATATACCGACATCTTTCCATGTTCAAGCAGCTAATCTGTAAACGACTTTTCCGTCACTTGTTCTTGTTCTTAAACCCTTCTTGCCCAATAGTTGTCATAGTTAGATATCAAAGTTCTCCCTCTTAATGATAATTACTTTCCTGGGGCGGTTGTGCAAGACGAATGCAAGTTGTAGGATATTAATTGATGAAGTCAAAATCATTATCTAGCTCTAGACTAACTATTCTTCATTGCCCTTTTGTGTCTTATTCCAGATTTTTATTGAATCTGAAGTTAAGTACTTTCACAAGATGAATTACCAAATCTATAGGCTATGTCAATTGTCATTGCCTTGTATGACTTCCATCTTCCATTAGCATTGCCTACTCGTAAGACATATTATACAAAGTAACCAGATCCCCTCACTCGAGTTATTTGCATTGAGCTTGCTTGGTTCATCTGTTCATCGGTCCTTGAAAGAATGCGTTTATGGCTAGTGTAATTTCTTGTGCCTATCTCTATTCTAAGAATGTTCTCTTTCCCCCAGGTAATCTTCATGGCCGAGGTAAAGGTTTGTTGGAGCCTTGTTGAGAAGTTCAGATGTTTATCCTGCGTGACGAGGGACAAGCGGTGGAAGAGGAAAGTTTCATCATGGATATAGGTTTCCTAATCCTAAGGGAACAAGGGATCTAAAATTACCATTTTCCTAATGTGTTTTCATTAGACTAAGGAGAGAATTCTCCAAGGGTTAGGAAAGTGTAAATAGGGTAAAAATCCTAAAGGATATTTGCAAAGACTACTAAAAAAGAGCACGGACTTGTCTTGGTGTTGGGAATAGAAGAACTTCAAGAGACAGGGCTAATCATTAGTTTTGTCTACTATATTAATTAGAATTATGATTGATATCCTCGAGACTCGTTTCCTTGGAATTATGATTGGAATCACCGCCTACGGCCCCTCGATCTTATTAGCATAGTAACAGCCGTGGAAGTTATTGTAGTTCTAGCAGAGTAAGCTAGAAGATGACCAATCTCCCCATCATGATTCATGATTGGTGGCGACTCGGATGGCATCTGATTAACTAGCAGAAGAGTTAGTTCCCACAGGTCATTTTTTTCCTTTATGAGGCAAGTCTTTTAAAGCACAAGAATGACTTAGAATCGGTACTGCCATCCATGTTCAAAGAACAGATGCATCTAACCAACAGTCAAGTAGGTTTCGTGGGTTACGAGGCTGCCTTTAAGTGATAGGGGGTCCCTCATTTCATACAAAGGAAAGCAAAAGGATGGGACTATCGTGTCGATCACATTTAATTGAGAGTTCTCACCTATTTGAGCTTAGGTCAGCAAGAAGTCATCCCCGAGGAAAGAATGAGTCTTCGGCGAGCCGGTACCCACTAACTGTTCCAGAAACCTCTTTTCTCATAGCTCATAGGTAAGTGTGAAATTAGCTAGTTTTTCCTCTCTCGTTGGTGGAGCTACTTTGTTCCTCAAATAAGTCGGATTCGGGAGCCCCTATTAATGAATAGGGGAACGGAACTATAAACTAAGGCGATCAACATTCCTCTTCCGATTCATAGAGTATTCTCACCTTCTACTGGTAGTCCGCCCCTCTCCTTTACTGGTGAGCTATTCCTTCTTTATTGATCAAATACAAGATCTTGGGATATGATAATTTAAGGTGTGGGGAGGGAAAGTTTCACATAAGTTTCCCCATTCCCGAGTGACATAAGGGAAAAAGGGTCTTTCACAATTTGGTTTGGACCCGGCCTGTACTTTTATTGAGCAACCAAACCTCTCTTCTATGCCCGGGGAGTTACGTTAGCGCTTAAGAATCTTTGTTTCGTAGGTGAATCTTGATGTCTATTCCTTGGTAATCAAGAAATAGTTGTCCTCCCTCTCTATAAATATTGTTCTCCATCTATTTCATTCTTCCGGTTGTTGAGCGAGTCCGTTCTTCGTCTTTTTTAGACGTTAGCACTTGGTTGTTGCCAAACAAACCCAGTTCCGGTGGACGGGGGAAGAAGATGAATCAAAATCAGAATCGGAATCTTGTTATGAGAAAGGGTATTTTGCCGGGGAATCTGGCCCAGTTAATTAATCGGGTTTTAGAGAACACAACCCAAGCCGAAGTCGGTATCAGACTACTATCTAGCCATAGCTTAATGGTTTTATTTTTCAATGAAAAATGGGTTTGAAAATAGGTACCAAATTGTCTTGATAAGGTGGGGATGGTTCTGCCCCTTTCCCTAGGAAATTACTCTGATTGACCGAGATCTCGTGTTCTTTCAGGAGTTATATGACACCATGCTAGTCGGACGGGAAGTAAGTCATAGGTAGGGTGCCTAGTCCGAAAAGCCATAATTAGGTTACCCGAGATAGAATAGGGCTCAATGCAATAGTTAATCTACTAAATATAATAAGAGAAGAAATGGCATAAGAAAAGCCTAGCCGTGGGTACAAACAAAATTGAAAGGGTCAACAATCCATTACTTTAGTAAGAAACCTCAGTTCCCTTACTTGTTAAAGTAAACAAGTCAACTCTCTTACTTGTTCTTGTAAGTTATTTCTTTCCCGTACTTTAGTAAGTAAGCATGTAAATGACTATCACTCCGCAGATAAAAGACTAGAGTAGGCCCCATAGAGATGTTGACATATGGGTTCACTGATCTTGAAAAACTTACGGAGATAAGGTCGATAGCTTGCTTTCTCCTGAAAGTACGGAAGAAGGTCGATGCGGTAGAGTCCATAGGCAAACTTCTTAGGACGTCTTTGCCCCGTTCCCGGTTCTTTTTGAAGACCCATAGTAGTCGCAAAGCACCATTCTGCGTACTAGCAATAAAAGAATGAATTTCCACAATGAGTTTCAAAGTGTCTATGAACATGAAAAATCTCCTTTCTACAACATACAACTTTCATCGCCCTTATATTTATCTCTCCAAAGATCAATTCTTCTCATAAGGTGCTGACCATTCTAAGCATGGCTTCAAAGTTATTCTTTCTAAGTGCGGATTCATTTGATTAATTGTGCCACCTTCCTTCTACTAGTTAATTTAACTGCATCAACCGCAAACAAAGTGACGACCTATTATATAGCAGCAGCACGGGTAAGCCTAAACATCTACACCTTCTATGGGAATTTTGGAAGAATTCCATTTCTTTAAGGAATCAGTCCCAAAAGAGGCTACGACTACGAGATAAGTTACCCTTCTAACCTTAACACTGGTTGCGTCCTTCTTCTGTCATCGGGTATGGGAACCTTTGTAGGAATGTTGGAGGTTTCTCGGCAGGTAGGTTTGATGCTAGACTTGTTGCCTTGAAGTTGGCTGATTTAAGACATCCTCGCAAAGGCGCCATCTTTCTTAAGTGTTTTTTATAGACCTCTTTTTCTTAAATACGATAATTGGGTTTTTGAGACCACTGCGATAAATGAGATTTTGAGACTTCGTTTTGTAAACAACACGTACTCTTTCTGCCTTACTTTAACAAGTAAGAAAGTAAACTACCTTCATGGGTAAGGATCATCTGCCCTATGAAAACGCATAGCCTCGATAGTGGTCTAAGGCAAGAAAGTATGATCCGTCACGTGTGCCAAGGAGATGGCGATTAACATTGAATTCTCTCCTCCTGTTTTAATATGAATTGAATCCGCTTTGGTCACTTTCTTCGTAGGTCCTTAAGCAACTCCTCTTGTAACTAGTCACTATTGCCGAAGGTTACCAAGCCTTTCTCTTGATGTAAATAGTCATTCCTTTGTTTTCTTTGTTAGAGAATCACCTCTCTTTGGTATGGTAGGAATTCCCTCTATTATGTAGTCATGCATGTAGTAAGCTAGGATGTGAGGAAAGCCGCTTTCATGCTAGTACGGTACAACTCTCTCATCAAATCAGATATTGGAACTTGTTATCAAATAGATTTTTCAGGTAGGAATGGAGTATAGGAACAAAACCGGTTGAAAGCTCTCTAACGGTAGCTATCGAACGGTCAAATCGACTTGTCTTCGGTATGTAAATGAACTTCCTTATCGCCCTTGATTACAAAGCACCACAATCTAAAACTGTCAAAAGAAATTGAACAAGATTGTAACAACTGTTCATTCGTTAATTTCACAATCATAGATGTCGTTACACGAGAATAGGTGGTGGACTTATTAAAGGCATATCTGAGGGAGAGATAAAAGAACAAACTTCAGGCATTGATTCGTCCTCCGAAAGGAAGGAATGAGTCGGTTCCCCTTTCCGTCTTTCAGTATCATAAAGAAAATATATTCAAATTGACAAACCACCAAAAGAGTGAGAAAAAGGTGGCAAACGTACATTAGGCCATGTGCAACAAACAAAGTACAAGGATAGCACCGTACCCTCATAGTCCTCAATCTTTGGCACATCTAGATCGGCGGAAACTCACTCAGTCTGCGCGTCTACCATTGCACCATACTGACTTTTATAATTATGATATAATGAGTGCACTCCACTTCATAAAGAGTGAATAGAATTCACTCTATACCCCTATTCCTGAAACAACTTTAAAAAAAAAAATCCATCTTAGTCTACCTGACTTTGACTTTGACTTGAAAGAGTAAGTTTTCGCATTTGTTGTTGAAAAGTCAAGACCCGTTAGGGAATCTATTCTAGACCCGCCTGCCGACCCTAAATCTATCTTACTCCTCCTTGGTCTCTTCCACGGATAGGTGGATATGAAATAGCATGAATTCAAGGAGAAAGTCACCTGTATACTGTGATCCAGACCCAGGAAGGGCCAGACATTAATTGGAAAGAGTAACTTTCCTCATAGGAGAAAGGGTGCGCGCTAAAGTTAGAGCAGCTCTTTTTTTGCGATATAGGTGTAATTTAATTAATTCAGTACTTAAGGTCTTCCCTCGTCATACGAATCAAAAAAAAAGAAAGGTGTCTTTTTTGCCGTGCTCCTTTTTCAGTTATAGGGCGGCGAGAGGGAGGAAACTGAAACTTTTAGAGTCGAGTTTACGCTCTTTCATCCTTTTTCAATAAGCTTTTCATAGCCGTAGTTGTACTCAAGTACCCTTGCAGGGTAATCCACTTCTAAGATGGAGAGAATCTCGGAATGCATATGCTCTTTTCACGGTTGAAGGAAGAAGTAAGCGCATCTATTGGACTTCTTTGTGGTATATCAGTAGTAGCGAAGAAAGAAGCTACTCATCTACTTTACCGAGAAAGGGAGCAGTGAGAATGGGGTGACCATCATACGGAAATGAAACTAGTAATGTAAGATGCCGAAACTCTTGCTTTCGTCTTGTCTTTACTCTTCCCCCCATCCTCTTGTCGCCTGTCTGCTCAACTCTAATACCTGAATCTCCTTTTGTTTGAAGTTTATTTGACATGAATGAACCCAAAAAGACGTACCAGCTGCTTCTGCATTTTGCCATATGGGTTCAATTTCATAATGTTATTACCGGACTCCATTTATTGAATTTGGTTTAGCTATATTACAAGCTTTTGTTTTTACGATCAACATCTAATTATAGTAGAAAACCTACTTTCTTAATAAAGAGAAGTTGGGGACATAGTAAAACTCCTACTATAAGAGCGATTCCGTGGGACTAGAAGTGGAAACAATAAATCTTGAAACACTGAGCCCCCGACTAGCAAGATCGGGAGGGTTAGTGTCCTCTTAAGAAGGAATACCCAACTTCTGGGGTCCCCTTCGATCACGAGGAGAGAAGAGCGTACCATTGAAAATTTCAATTCCTATCCGCCCAAGGTAGAGAGTTCGATCTAAAATACAACGATTTATCAACCTACGAATCTACTATTACACAACTCAACCCTTCTCCGCAAGCTCTTTTAGTTGTTGGATGCGCAAAACAACCTATTCCCCTTTACGACGACTTCGTTACCTTTGACACGTTACACCTGGTTTCACATAATCTTCACTTTCGCCCTTCACTCGTGCAATTGGACTGACTAGTGACTATAAATTCAACCTTGAGACTGAGTCCTGTCTCTCACCTTTCGGTTCATTTCTAGGAAAGACTAAAAAGAAAAAAGGAAGCTTTTGGCGGACACAAGTCCTCGGTAGTTGACAATTGGACACCGGGAAGCTTGCCTCAGGGTCCTTCATTTGGACTGCCCTTTTCAATTAAAAAGTGGAATTCCTCATTGCTTTCCCTTTTGACCTGTGCCAAACTCCACTTTTGTTGTTGCTAGTTTTAATGATTCAATTAACCTCGGTATCGACAACCAAGACACCCTTCTCTGTCGAATGAATCTTCAAATCATCATCTTCAAACCACAAATCCGATCACGGTTTCTAGTTGACTTTATCTCAGGTGATAGGGGCAGGAGAACACTTCACAAAATGCGCTTTGACAGCGAGCGAGATCTTTGAAATTCAATCAGAACAACACTAGGTGGGTAAGATATAGGATTCTTGTCTGAGTACATGGATCACAAAATGGATCTATGATTTCAAGTATACTCGTTGATTTCGACAAAACTGAATCAATTTGCTTTTTTCGCAGCGATGCCTCCAACTTGAGATTTTGATTCATAGAAATGTCCATCAAATGTATATTAATCAATCTATCAGCTGCGTCTTCTTTAGTGGATGAAAGAGGGACTCGTTTTATGGGTAGTAAGAATAGGAAGAAGGGGTTCAATGAAGGCTGCTGTTGAGGTTTTTATTCCCACTAGCGAGGAAAGGCATAGTTTTTGTCCGATAGAATGAATGTGAAAAGAAAAATCCTCAAAATCGTATGATTAAGATACCATACAAAATGAATAGATAAAAGATCAGGATAGCCGGGATGACCTATTTCAAGATAAAATGATCTACCTCTTTGTTCCCTTGGGAGGGATAACTCGGATAGGTCAGATACGAGGGAAAGAGCCCATAAAAGAGAGATGGGATGCCCTTTCCGATGCAGTTCATGATGCGGAGATGCCAACTATCTAAGCTAGGTAGTTTGTTTTTAGAATATCTATCCTAGTATGAAGATGGAAGAATATACTATACACTAAAGGAGAGTTAAATAATAGGACTGTTGGAACTATATCAAGATTAGAATGACAAGGAATATTCGTATTCGTATATAATAAGTTGGGCTCTATCCTTACCGCCAACCTAATTAATATCTGGAGGGAAGAATCCGAGGGTAGCCTGATGATTAAAGGGACAGGGACACTGTCAACAGGGTATGGTTCTTTTTTATCACCCTGGATGACGCACACTTCTTTAAATGAAGCGTAGTGAATGATGTGTCACACCGCCTAACTAGTTGAACCATTCTCTTATAGAATGGGTATGCCACA
>JAKWJD010001756.1:19017728-19117859 GCA_027705065.1 Solanum peruvianum
AAAGAATGTTCCTTGCTTCCAGCTATCCTTATGAGTCATTTTTGTTGTAATTTGTCTCTCGATAAGAAGCTTTCTTTTGATCCGGGGTAATCTTGTCTTCTTGAAGAATAACAGATTCCTAAACCTAGTAAGGGAAAGCGATTCTACTCCAATTGCATTCATCAGTTGGATAAGAGTGAGAATAGAAAGGAAGCAGGGAAGAAGAATGGTGTAAAGCATTACCTCTAGAGTACAACCCTACTCCTGCGCCCCTCAATCCCATATCTACTATTTATTCAAGCCCTTAGCTACTTCTATATCTTAGAACAACCCTGCTCTCTGATCAAAGTTTTATAGTCTTCATATCTATGGAAAGAGGAAGCTAGGAGAGGATTGTAAACAATTCTATCGAGATGAACAACAAAAAGAGAAAGATAGAATACCTTTCTTAGAATGCCTAGCGTGCTATAAACCTACAGGGAAAAAGTGCCAGATTGAAGACATTCCTTTCCTTATTTTATACCCCTCTCTTCTTAGTTGCTCCTCTTTGTAGGGATCTAATGGTCGTAGACCACCTTATTATGACTATGTTGAAGAATTCTTTCCCCCTTTGAGTTCTCGAGTAAAAGGGTCCAGGCCATTGGAAAATATCCAGTTTCTCTCGCAACATATCTAGTTTATCCTAAAGATGGATTTCTCGAAGTAGCATTCCCATAAGTAGAGGATGAAACTTCTAGCCGCATCTTAATTGGCATCCCAATCCATATGTTTATGTGCAGGGGCATCCAAATCTGAATCTGTAGAATCTATTGGGGAATCCCCATCCGCACCTGAATTGCTAAATCTAATATAATGGGTGTTGTTTCGATGCGGGAAAAAATCTTTTCAAAGGGCATCTCGGCGAAAAAGGACTGAGAACCATAACGCGAGCGCCAAAATGCTAGCACAAATTGCTCTCACAGACACACGTGATAAGGGGTTGTGAGTACACCCAGACCACCACTTTTACCAGATATGGGTCCGGACAACCCAAGAGCCCGCCACTAGAACCCAACCCTGAAGAGGCTAAGGTCCATGGGGCTACCGCACAAAGTAAGCTTCACCCGTAACCTTAAGGAATACAGAAAGTTACCCGGAATTCCTAGCAAGTACTTTTCATGCTATTCATTCCTAAATCACTTTCACCCTTAACTAGCTATATCGATAGGACATCAACAACGAGAATGCAAAAAGCAAGACATAGACCTGGTTTACGCATTCAAGCAGCAATGACCTCTTTCTCTTCTGGAGATTTCGTAACGGCTATAAAGAATGCTACGCACCTCATGAAAGGCTATTGGGATCGATCCCTTCAACCCTCTTGGCGTGGAAGGCGCAAGAGAAAATAAAACTATTCTTCTTAGAAACTTTTTGAACCTACCCGAGGTGATGAAGTAACGCAACTAATATCCTTTTTACCTACTATGCCCTTTCCGATGCAGTTCATCATGCGGAGATGCCAACTATCTAAGCTAGGTAGTTTGTTGTTAGAATATCTATCCTAGTATGAAGATGTAAAAATATACTATACACAATAGGAGAGTTAAATAATAGGGTTGTTGGAACTATATCAAGATTAAAATGACAAGGAATATTCGTATTCGTATATAATAAGTTGGGCTCTATCCTTACCGCCAACCTAATTAATATTTGGAGGGAAGAATCCGAGGGTAGCCTAATGATTAAGGGACAGGGACACTGTCAACAGGGTATGGTTCTTTTTTATCACCCTGGATGACGCACACTTCTTTAAATGAAGCGTAGTGAATAATGTGTCACACCGCCTAACTAGTTGAACCAATCTCTTATAGAACGGGTATGCCACAAAAGAATGTTCCTTTCTTCCAGCTATCCTCATGAGTCATTTTTGTTGTAATCTGTCTCTCGAAAAGAATCTTTCTTTTGATCCGGGGTAATCTCATCTTCTTGAAGAATAATGGATTCCTAAACCTAGTAAGGGAAAGCGATTCTACTCCAATTGCATTCATCAGTTGGATAAGAGTGAGAATAGAAAGGAAGCCGGGAAGAAGAATGGTGTAAAGCATTACCTCTAGAGTACAACCTACTTCTACGCCCCTCAATCCCATATCTCTTATTTATTCAAGCCCTTAGCTACTTCTATATCTTAGAACAACCCTGCTCTCTGATCGAAGTTTTATAGTCTTCATATCTATGGAAAGAGGAAGCTAGGAGAGGATTGTAAACAATTCTATCGAGATGAACAACAAAAAGAGAAAGATAGAATACCTTTCTTAGAAAGCCTAGCGTGCTATAACCCTACAGGGAACAAGAGCTAGATTGAAGACATTCCTTTCCTTATTTTATACCCCTCTCTTCTTAGTTGCTCCTCTTTGTAGGGATCTAATGGTCGTAGACCACCTTATTGTGACTATGTTGAAGAATTCTTTCCCCCTTTGAGTTCTCGAGTGAAAGGGTCCAAGCCATTGGAAAATATCCAGTTTCTCTCGCAACATATCTAGTTTATCCTGAAGCAAAATTTCTCGAAGTAGCATTCCCATAAGTAGAGGATGAAACACTTGCTTGTTTATCCCGATGAGGGTTTATGAATTAATCAAACGAGCCTTTCTAGCCGCATCTTAATTGGCATCCCAATCCATATGTTTATGTGCAGGGGCATCCAAATCTGAATCTATAGAATCTATTGGGGAATCCCCATCCGCACCTGAATTGCTAAATCTAATATAGTGGGTGTTGTTTCGATGCGGGAAAAAATCTTTTCAAAGGGCATCTCGGCGAAAAAGGATTGAGAACCATAACGCGAGCGCCAAAATGCTAGCACAAACTGCTCTCACAGACACATGTGATAAGGAGTTGTGAGTACACCCAGACCACCACTTTTACAAGATATGGGTCCGGACAACCCAAGAGCCCGTCACTAGAACCCAACTCTGAAGAGGCTAAGGTCCAAGGGGCTACCGCACAAAGTAAGCTTCACCCGTAACCTTAAGGAATACAGAAAGTTACCCGGAATTCCTAGCAAGTACTTTTCATGCTTTTCATTCCTCAATCACTTTCACCCTTAACTACCTAACTCGATAGGACATCAACAATGGGAATGCAAAAAGCAAGACATAGACCTGGTTCACGCATTCAAGCAGCAATGACCTCTTTCTCTTTTGGAGCTTTCGTAACGGCTATAAAGAATGCTATGCACCTCATGAAAGGCTATTGGGATCGATCCCTTCAACCCTCTTGGCGTGGAAGGTGCAAGAGAAAATAAAACTATTCTTCTTAGAAACTTTTTCAACCTACCCGAGGTGACGAAGTAACGCAATCAATAGCCTTTTTATGCGTTCATGATGCGGAGATGCCAACTATCTAAGCTAGGTAGTTTGTTGTTAGAATATCTATCCTAGTATGAAGATGTAAAAATATACTATACACAATAGGAGAGTTAAATAATAGGGTTGTTGGAACTATATCAAGATTAAAATGACAAGGAATATTCGTATTCGTATATAATAAGATGGGCTCTATCCTTACCGCCAACCTAATTAATATCTGGAGGGAAGAATCATAGGGTAGCCTAATGATTAAGGGACAGGGACACTGTCAACAGGGTATGGTTCTTTTTTATCACCCTGGATGACGCACACTTCTTTAAATGAAGCGTAGTGAATAATGTGTCACACCGCCTAACTAGTTGAACCAATCTCTTATAGAACGGGTATGCCACAAAAGAATGTTCCTTTCTTCCAGCTATCCTCATGAGTCATTTTTGTTGTAATCTGTCTCTCGATAAGAATCTTTCTTTTGATCCGGGGTAATCTCATCTTCTTGAAGAATAATGGATTCCTAAACCTAGTAAGGGAAAGCGATTCTACTCCAATTGCATTCATCAGTTGGATAAGAGTGAGAATAGAAAGGAAGCCGGGAAGAAGAATGGTGTAAAACATTACCTCTAGAGTACAACCTACTTCTACGCCCCTCAATCCCATATCTCTTATTTATTCAAGCCCTTAGCTACTTCTATATCTTAGAACAACCCTGCTCTCTGATCGAAGTTTTATAGTCTTCATATCTATGGAAAGAGGAAGCTAGGAGAGGATTGTAAACAATTCTATCGAGATGAACAACAAAAAGAGAAAGATAGAATACCTTTCTTAGAAAGCCTAGCGTGCTATAACCCTACAGGGAACAAGAGCCAGATTGAAGACATTCCTTTCCTTATTTTATACCCCTCTCTTCTTAGTTGCTCCTCTTTGTAGGGATCTAATGGTCGTAGACCACCTTATTGTGACTATGTTGAAGAATTCTTTCCCCCTTTGAGTTCTCGAGTGAAAGGGTCCAAGCCATTGGAAAATATCCAGTTTCTCTCGCAACATTTCTAGTTTATCCTGAAGCAGGATTTCTCGAAGTAGCATTCCCATAAGTAGAGGATGAAACACTTGCTTGTTTATCCCGATGAGGGTTTATGAATTAATCAAACGAGCCTTTCTAGCCGCATCTTAATTGGCATCCCAATCCATATGTTTATGTGCAGGGGCATCCAAATCTGAATCTGTAGAATCTATTGGGGAATCCCCATCCGCACCTGAATTGCTAAATCTAATATAGTGGGTGTTGTTTCGATGCGGGAAAAAATCTTTTCAAAGGGCATCTCGGCGAAAAAGGATTGAGAACCATAACGCGAGCGCCAAAATGCTACCACAAACTGCTCTCACAGACACATGTGATAAGGGGTTGTGAGTACACCCAGACCACCACTTTTACAAGATATGGGTCCGGACAACCCAAGAGCCCGCCACTAGAACCCAACTCTGAAGAGGCTAAGGTCCAAGGGGCTACCGCACAAAGTAAGCTTCACCCGTAACCTTAAGGAATACAGAAAGTTACCCGGAATTCCTAGCAAGTACTTTTCATGCTTTTCATTCCTCAATCACTTTCACCCTTAACTAGCTAACTCGATAGGACATCAACAACGGGAATGCAAAAAGCAAGACATAGACCTGGTTCACGCATTCAAGCAGCAATGACCTCTTTCTCTTCTGGAGCTTTCGTAACGGCTATAAAGAATGCTATGCACCTCATGAAAGGCTATTGGGATCGATCCCTTCAACCCTCTTGGCGTGGAAGGTGCAAGAGAAAATAAAACTATTCTTCTTAGAAACTTTTTCAACCTACCCGAGGTGACGAAGTAACGCAACCAATAGCCTTTTTACCTACTATGCCCTTTCCGATGCAGTTCATGATGCGGAGATGCCAACTATCTAAGCTAGGTAGTTTGTTGTTAGAATATCTATCCTAGTATGAAGATGTAAAAATATACTATACACAATAGGAGAGTTAAATAATAGGGTTGTTGGAACTATATCAAGATTAAAATGACAAGGAATATTCGTATTCGTATATAATAAGTTGGGCTCTATCCTTACCGGCAACCTAATTAATATCTGGAGGGAAGAATCCGAGGGTAGCCTGATGATTAAGGGACAGGGACACTGTCAACAGGGTATGGTTCTTTTTTATCACCCTGGATGACGCACACTGCTTTAAATAAAGCGCAGTGAATAATGCGCCAGACCGCCTAACCAGTTGAACCGTTCTCTTATAGAACGGGTAAGCCACAAAAGAATGTTCCTTGCTTCCAGCTATCCTCATGAGTCATTTTTGCTGTAATCTGTCTCTCGATAAGAATCTTTCTTTTGATCCGGGGTAATCTCGTTTTCTTAAAGAATAATGGATTCCTAAACCTAGTAAGGGAAAGCGATTCTACTCCAATTACATTCATCAGTTGGATAAGAGTGAGAATAGAAAGGAAGCCGGGAAGAAGAATGGTGTAAAGCATTACCTCTAGAGTACAACCTACTTCTGCGCCCCTCAATCCCATATCTACTATTTATTCAAGCCCTTAGCTACTTCTATATCTTAGAACAACCCTGCTCTTTGATCGACATTTTATAGTCTTCATATCTATGGAAAGAGGAAGCTAGTAGAGGATTGTAAACAATTCTATCGAGATGAACAACAAAAAGAGAAAGATAAAGTACCTTTCTTAGAAAGCCTAGCGTGCTATAAACCTACAGGGAACAAGAGCCAGATTGAAGACATTCCTTTCCTTATTTTATAAGCCTGTCTTCTTAGTTGCACCTCTTTCTAGGGATCTAATAGTCATAGACCACCTAATTGTGACTATGTTGAAGAATTCTTCCCCCCTTTGAGTTCTCGAGTGAAAGGGTCCAAGCCATAGGAAAATATCCAGTTTCTCTCGCAACATATCTAGTTTATCTTGAAGCAGCATTTCTCGAAGTAGCATTCCCATAAGTAGAGGATGAAACACTTGCTTGTTTATCCCGATGAGGGTTTATGAATCAATCAAACGAGTTTTTCTAGCCGCATCTTAATTGGCATCCCAATCCATATGTTTATGTGCAGGGGCTAAATCTGTAAAATCTATTGGGGAATCCCAATCCACACCTGAATTGCTAAATCTAGTATAGTGGGTGTTGTTTCGATGTGGGAAAAATCTTTTCAAAGGGCATCTCGGTGAAAAAGGAATGAGAACCATAACGCGAGCGCCAAAATGCTAGCACAAACTGCTCTCACAGACACGCATGTTAAGGGGTTGTGAGTACACCCAGACTACCACTTTTACCAGATATGGGTCCGGACAACCCAAGAGCCCGCCACTAGAACCTAACCCTTAAGAGGCTAAGGTACAAGGGGCTACCGCACCAAGTAAGCTTCACCCGTAACCTTAAGGAATACAGAAAGTTACCCGGAATTCCAAGCAAGTACTTTGCATGCTATTCATTCCTAAATCCGTTTAACCCTTAACTAGCTAACTCGATAGGACATCAACAACGGGAATGCCAAAAGCAAGACATGGACCTGGTTAACGCATTCAAGCAGCAATGACCTCTTTCTCTTCAGGAGCTTTCGTAACGGCTATAAAGAATTCTAGGAACCTCATGAAAGGCTATTGGGATCGATCCCTTCAACCCTCTTGGCGTGGAAGGTCACAAGAGAAAATAAAACTATTCTTCTTAGAAGCTTTTTCAACCTACCCGAGGTAATGAAGTAACGCAATTCACCGGGTGAGAAAAAAGTAGTTACCTTTAGCCTGGTCTTCCTTATTAATTATTGATAAGGATCAGGGGAAGCATCATCCTTATAAGACTGTTGCTAAACAAAAGAAATTATTTTTCACATTGAACCATGAGAAGGCAACTTCATCAATCAAAGCTACGCCCTCTTCCAATACTGAATATGAACAGTTGACAGCTAATGATTTCTACTTTACTAAGCCAGTTCGGTAAGTTAAGGTCCAAGCTTGAAATAAACAAAAGAGAAAGGGGAGGGGGACTCCCAAAGCTGTGGAGATAGGGTGGAAGATAAAAAAGCTATATTTAGAATAATAAAGAGAATCTATTCAAATTCATATTCGAAAATGGGATTATCAATTACACTTGACTGGAAAAACCAGCCAATCTACTCTCTTGGTGTCCCCCATGTAACTTGAGAAATCATAAGAGAAGAAGAACTCGTTTCATAGAAAGTCGTGCTTACTATCTCCTCCATCATTATTATGTAAGAGGAAAAGACCAAAAAACTTACTTTTAGGTAGCGGCCTAAGCGCTAAGAATTGAATGTCATGCTACTCAGACTATATGCTTTACACATTTAAGTAAAACCTTGGTTTTCGGAGTTCAAAAGAGAAGGGGAAGAAGCGGGGTAATTGGTCAACTCATAAGGCTCATGACCTGAAGATTGCAGGTTCGAATCCTGTCCCCGCCTAATAAGTGGAACATTGTTCACCAGGATAGAAGGCCGGTCCCAACCCATCTACAAAATGGGGCTACTGTTCAGTCTTTGTTTGTTCCAAATATTTGAAGGGTGATGACACCAGTAGCTATTGAGCACAAATGACAATTTCTGTCACTATTGAAATCCAACTTAGAGCTTCTTTCCTTATAGTCAAGTGACTTTCACTCCTTTTACTCTAAACTACTATGTGCCTATTTGGAACTTTTTACAGCCAAAGTCAAAGGTTTTTTTGTGGCAAGATCGGCATTCCTTCTAGTTGTAGTTGACTTTAAACACACCTGAACTACCCATAGTAGTTTATTTATGGGCTTGCACTCAGTAGTCAATCAATTCCACTTTCTATCGCACACTTCAACTATTTGTTTATATAGTGTGTGAAGTCTAACTAATGGAAACTGCCTATGAATGAGTCCCAAGAAAGCGGTCGTTCACGTCAAGAATAGAGGCCATTAAGGATGTACTTGCTTTTCCTTTTTTTCATTGAGATCGGGTTGGTGTGAAGTGTACCGCTTGTCTAGCCTATGCTTTGCAAGCCAACATAGGGTACAAGATCGAAAAGAATGCATTGGATGTATGACCGGGCATTGAGAAGGAAGGACGCTTTAAGAGGCAAGAGGCCATGGGAAGATACCGTCTGTGATCCATGGATCTCCGATCGTTAAACCGTATCCAAGCTTTGTGGCTAGTCTGCGCTCTTTGGACTTTTCAAACTTAGCGAACTGAAACATCTTTGTAGCTAAAGGAAGGGAAATAAATTGAGACCCCTTATGTAGCAGTGAGCGAGATAGGATTGGGGTTTTGAATAAATACAAACACAAAGATTTGTTCCTCTCCCTATAGGCAAGCTACTTCGTTTCTCAAAGTATTCACTTCTTTTTCGCCAGGTTTCATTCGATTTGTTGTGGATTGTATGATGGAAAAACCAGCAAGCTACGGCTCCAAAGCTTACCTCATTTAGAAAAGCAGAAAGGGATTTTTTTATAGATGTTGAAGTTGAGTAAGGGGGCGGAGCTTGAAAAGTGAAGAGAGACGCGTTAGCCAAGCAACGTTTTTCTGCAGCAAGCTATGGTCTAACGACCCCCTTACCTAGGTTGGGGTGAAAACTCAAAAATCCAAAATGTTGGTTTTTCTTCCTCTCCTTTCAGTCGAGTGACTTTGTACCTCTCTTTTTAGGCGAGCTACTTCATGCCAAAACTTTCTCTAGTAATAAGGTAAGCTTGAAAGCCGCATCCCTTTAAATTTAAAGGAGTGGGCGTAGTGAACTATAATTGTGAAAAAATTGGAAGATCTTGCAAAAGAAGGGGGTAGCCCTGTAGATTCGTTCCCATGGTTCAATCCTTCCCAGTAAAATGTAGCGTGTTTGAATTCTGATTGATTTTACGCGAGAAAGGGGGACCACCATCTAAGCCTATGTATTCCTCAATGACCGATAGCGTACAAGTACCGTGAGGGAAAGGTGAAAAGAACCCTATTTAGGGAGTGCAATAGAGAACTTGTGATCCGACGCGAACAATCAGTTGAAAGAGAAGATCTTAGAGCCTTTACATTATGTAAAGCTCACTTACTCTAATGGTGTACCTTTTGCATAATGGGTCAGCAAGGAAATGGGATCAGCGGCTTAAGCCATTAGGTGTAGGCTCTTTCCAGAGGTGGAATCTTCTAGTTCTTCCTATATGATCCTAAACCGATCGATCTAGCCATGAGCAAGTTGAAAAGATCTCTAACAAGCCTTTGAGGAGCGAACCCACGTATGCGGCAACATACGGGGATGACTTGTGGCTAGGGGTGAAAGGCCAACCAAGATCGGATATAGCTTCTTTTCCGCAAAATCTATTTGAGTAGAGCGTATGATGTCAATGGCCCGAGGTAGAGCACTCAATGGGCTAGGGTGGCCTTATTTCCCTTTACTAACACCAAGGAAACTCCAAGTATAGGCCAAGATCGTTTGTACTGACAGACTTTAAGGGTACTAAGATCCAAAGTCAAGAGGGAAACAACCCAGATCGTACGCTAAGATCCATAAGCAATCACTTAGTTGAAAAGGAAGTGTCGAGCGATGACAACCAGGAGGTGGTCTTGTAAGCATCCATCCTGTGAAGAAAGCGTAATAGCTCACTGGTCTAGCTCCATGGCACCGAAAATGTATCAGGGCTCAAGTGATTCACCGAAGCGACGAGACCTTGAAAGCTGCTTTTTCAAGTGTCAGTTGCGGAACATTCTGTCAATCGGGGAATGTTTTTGCTGAGAAGACTTGGAGATATCAGAAGTGAAAATGCTGACATGAGTAACAAAAAATCTTTTGAAAACACGATCCCCTACCAGTGGAAGGTTTTCTACGTTCAGTGAATCTACGCAGAGTGAATCGGTCCCTAAGGAACCCCCGAAAGGGCTGCGTCCGATGGGTACATGAAAGTAACGAAGTTGCTTTGACTATAGAACCATGCCTATCTTTTGGAGCGAATTGGATGATCGGGCCAAGGGCTGCCCCCTCTTCCCCTCTATCTACTTTCCCTAATATGAACCTTGAGTAATCAAAGACTTTCTAACTCGGCGTGGCTCGGCCGCCCTACGCAAATGGCGCTTTAAAAGGCGAAACTCTCGGTCATAGGTTGGCGACCTATCTTAAATAGGGGTATTTAGTCTTTTGATTAGAGTAGGGGTCACAAAGAGCAGAGCGTACCACCCTGCCATGGTCACGAGTCTGTTTATAGTCGCAACTATTGTCATAGTCAATAAGGTTGAAATTTCCAGGAAACAACATTGAATTGGGAGGGCGATCCTCCCAGTGAACTGACCGTACCCCAAACCGACACAGGTAAACAACTAGAGTATACTATGGCTCTTGAGAGAACCATGTCGAAGGAACTCGACAAAATGAACCTATAACTTTGAGAGAATGGGTGTTCTCCTATCTTTTGATTAGGAAAGCAACACATACCAGGGGGTAGCGACTGTTTATTAAAAACACAGGACTCTGCTAAGTGGTAACACGATGTATAGAGTCTCACAGCTGCCCGATGTTGAAAGGTCGAAAGGAGAAGTTTTATAAGCTTTGAATGGATGCCCTGATTAATGGCGGTAGTAACTCTAACTATCATAAGGTAGCAAAATTCCTTGTCGCATAAGTAGCGACCTTCACAAATGGTGTAACGACTGCCCCGATATCTTCGACATGGACCCAGTGAAATTCAATTCTCCTTGAGATGCAAAGTACCAACGGCTAGACGGTAAGACCCCGTCCACCTTAACTATAGCTTCGCAGTGACAACCTTAATCGAATGTGTAGGATTGGTTGGAGGTAGTGACACACAACGACCAATCCTAAAAGACAACCTTTTCGTCTAAGGATGCCTTACCGCCGCACTGATCATTCGGGGGGAGGCGGGACACAGCGAGGTGGGTAGTTTATCTGGGGCGGATGCTTTCTAAAGAATAACGGACGTAAGCGAAGGTAGGCTCAAGCTAAGATTATGATCGCGACCATAATGGTATAAGCCTGCCTAATTGTGAGACCGACTAGTCGAACAGAGACAAAACCCGCCATAGTAATCCCTGAATCCTGTGGAAGGGCTCTCGCTCAATGGATCAAAGGTACACCGGGAATAAAATGAGGATGACTCCAAATAGCTCTTATGGACAGAGTCGTTTGGCACCTCCATGTCGACTCTTCAGATCCTGGGGTTGAAGAAGGTCCCAATGGTTCGGTTGTTAGCTAATTCAAGTGGTACGTGAGTAGGTTTAGAACGTCGTGAGACAGTTCGTTTCCTATCTACTATTTGTGTTAAAGGGAGAACTACAAGGATGCAACCCTAGTACAAGAGGAATGGTTTAGGCTAACCTATGGTGTACCTGTTGATATGCCAATAGCAGCGCCGGACAGCTAAGTTGGTATGGAAGAACTGCTGCGCCACGAGAAATCTTTCTCTATACAAGTTCTCAGAGGTGAGAGGTGTAAGAACCACGAGGTGTAAGCACCACGAGGTGTGAAACGATCTTGTAATAAACAAAATGACTTTAACTTTCCATAACAAAAATGAAAGAAAGGTAACCTATTCCTGAAATTGCGGTCAGTCTCGCTACCTCATTAGTTGCCGCCCCTTACTTGCTCATCCGCAATTACTTCCACAAGAAAGTCGCCCCTATCTCTAAGGGGCTTATTCACTCCACGACTTTCTTATGTCATGGGGTCTCGAAGACTGAATTTAGCTTCCAACCCTAGTAACTGAGCTTTAAGACTTTCTCCTTTCTCCCATGCTTTCCGTCGGTCAACAACCAACTAAATCTATACCTCTTCACTACTCATTCATGCTTGACGTAGTGAAGCTGTATTGAGGGAATCTTTTTGTCTCAACCAATAAAAAATGCCTCAACTGGATAAATTCCCTTATAATACACAATTCTTCTGGTCATGCCTTTTCCTCATTCTTCTGAGGTTCTACCTCCCTTTAGATTTGAAAGGAAAAGCTGATTTCTGTTATATAACTTGGCCCAAGTTACGGCGGGCTCTTTCTATTCTGAAATTTTTATATATCTTTTATTCTTAATGAGTTTTGTACATAAGATCTATCATCACGTCTTTGATGGGATTCTACTTCATTCCCTGTTTTGTATTGTTTCATCCGAGGTCCTACTCCTGGACCACTATATAAATCAACCGGATAAGGACCCTTAATAGGTGGAATTCGTACGAAAAGGCCTACAAGCCCAGGGACTTTCACCCAGGGAGTACGAGGTCATGGTGCGCAATTTCCTGGAAATAGAGTTTTGTTTTTCAACCCGTGACCAGATTTCCTCTCTCTATGAACTAATTTACTATGGTCGGCAGGATCCCCAATTCTTCATTGATCCACAAGACTTGGATTCGATACTGAGGGTACACCTTGAACCCTTTGAATTCAATCACCCGGCTCTATGCCAGGTCTTGGATAGCTTGTGTGGGGACAGAGAAGAATCCCCATTCTATGAGGAAGTGCAAAAGGACCCAGGCAGAGCATTCCCAGGGCTTTTTTTAAAAAAAGTACCAAGCCCAATTAGAAATGCACCATCGCTGACAGTTAGTTGAGTTATAGAAATCCCTTGAGAGAAGGAACACTTTTCTAAGCAAAGAAAACGTCTCTCTAAGAGAAAAACTTTTTCTTCTCGACTGGGAAGCCCCTGAACATTATTTTTTCATTGTTTCAAGTTCTAATTCGTGTAGTGATTCAGTTCTGATTCGTGTAGTGATTCAGTTATAATACATAATCAATCCTATATGTTTTGTTCATTACTAAAATCAATTGAATCCTATCAAATATTTCTATTTCTCCTTTGAATTACTCATATGTATCCTATGAATTTCATTTTGCACCGGAAACTATTCTAGGAGAAGTTCGAATCCATTCCATTCAGGTATTGATTGGTCTTGGTTTGACATGGTTTACGAGTTACAGGTTCCTGGAAGAGTTAATATCTCCATTAGCTAAACCCTTTCTTACCCCTCCTTTGGATTTGTATTTTAATCGTACACAATCAACGGAGGCCTTCCCGACATATGTTGCAACATCTCCAATAGCATGCTTTTACTTCGTCTTTCCCTTTATAAGTCATCAAATTTGGTGCTTTTTGATCCCCAGTTGCTATGGGGAACAAAGGAAAAAAATACAATTGATTCCTCCATTTAATTGGTTCTCGCTTCTCTTTGTTCTCGTTCCTAACTCCTCCACGGGTAGTTCCCAATGTTTGGCACATTCCATACTTCATAGGTGCAACAACAAAAAATTCGCTCATGATCAACTTACAACCTAAGATCAATGACCATATTATGTTAACTATTCGTATTCGTTCATTCTATCGGTATGCTCCTAGGTACCTGTAATTGTGATCCATTTGCCAGATCAAGGGGTCTTTCTGTAGAAACCTCCATGAACTATCGTCGTTTTTGGATGGTTTTTCTGCTTCTAACAGCTTCTCTTTCAACACCTCCGGATATCTGGTGCAAAATTGTCGCCCCTTTTCCTTATTTCTTAAGTAATAGAGTCTTGTGGCAACGATTGTACAAGTTCGTGAAGATGGCTGGAAGAGTGGAATGAGGGAAAGCGGCTCGATCGACAAAAAAGAAGAGTAGCCTCCCTAGAACCTGGCAAAGTCATTATCAATGAATTCCCGAGCAATTCTCAACCAACATATACAAATTATTCCGATAAAGATTATAGCACACAAGAAGACCCCTTACCGCTCCGTGGGGAGCGGGATGAGTAATACATCTAGCTAACTCCGCTGAAGAACGCAAGCAAGGATGGAGATGGGGTATTGATATAATTCATGAAGAGAAGGGAGGCAAACTGGTAAGAAAGCCAACCACATAGGGGGGCGAACCGAAAAACTCAGCTTTTCGAAGTGGACAAATCTTCCGTGCTGCCCCCCTTAATCTCTCTATAAAAAACTTGCGGGAAGTGCGAAGAGCTAAGCCACTAATGTCATGTCGAAGGTTAGACCTCATAAAGTCACTGAAGCTATGATTTCGTATGTGTTATATCCTTTCGATCGATCGAGAACTTATAATGAAGGCCTACATTGCCCTTTGAAAAAAGTCAAAAAAAAAGAGCGTGAGGGAAGAGAGAAAGTTGCAGAAGTGCTTCTAGATCTCATGGAATAAGGCAGAATTTCTAACAAAACTTTCCACCTCTTGCTTTCATAGAAAAAAGAATTTAGGAGATGAAATCCCGATTACATTACTGCAGGCCAAAATTGGATTTGAAAGAGCAAGCCAGAGAAAAGAGGCGTTGAGATAATACCTTTCATCCTAATCTCATCTACTGAAAAAGGGAGCCCCCTTGATCACCTGAAGAGATTTTTAGGCAGAATTGGCATAATTATTACCGTGAGGATTGAGCTGCCAAAAGAGATTATCCTCCTTTGGCTTGAATATAAGATTTATGCAGTCCATAGAAAAAGAAAAAGAAGAAAGTATTATGAAGCCAAATGCTCATGGATGGGTAGCTGAATAGGGTGATAATTCTTTTTTTCTCCTTTATATTGAATGTAGTCAATAATTTTAAGGTCATGAGAACAAAGAGTCATAGAGATGTGAGAAGTTTTGCTTTCGCTATCGACTGACCGTCCTGTTAGCAGTGCTATACTAGATTGGCACCCTAACTGGTACCTATACAGCTACTCCTTGTCAGTTGCTATATTTTTTCACCTTGAGGCTGAGAGGTTAACTCCTTCCACTCTCAACCGCCTTTGCTTATCTTACTAGTAGCTCTATCTATTGGTACCAGCCAGGGAACTCCCTCTTTGCGAGCTACTTACTTTATCTGAACCCTCTACCGACAGATGCGCGAATTGCACTGGTCATTGTGCGGAATGCCCTCTAAGCCAGTCAGTCAATGGAGGGACCGGGGCGCTAGGTATTTTCTTTCTTCTGGCCGTAGGTGTGATCAATGCCATTGAGCTTCGGTACTCTAAAATAGTAGTCGGAATTCGCTTCTGAGTGAGCTTCCTTCCTTATGCTCTGGCCTGACCTTCACGAACAGCTTTCTTTCAGCTACCAACTTCAAAGCTTGATCTCATCTCTCTTCTTTTGAAAGTTTAGTACTATTATTGTTGGCATGGAAGGAGTTCATCTTGAATTGCCAGTACAGTGATTGGAGGCCTTCCTCACCTGTTCTAGTGACATAGGCCCATCCGGTCGAGAGAAGAGACTTGAGATTAGCCACTAGGTGAAGTACCAAGGAAAGGATCGGCTTCATCCATAACCAATATGGAGGGATTGACATAGTAAAGGAGGCTAAACAAAGATATCAAAGGGATGTTCCCAGGCTCTGAATATCCTTCTTTCGTACCTAACAGTAGCCCTATTTCTAATAGGAGCAATTGAAGCATTTATTAGTACTTCCTCGGAAAGGAAGGAGAATAAGGGAAGGTGCCAAGTAGCTGATTGCACATTACTAAGGCAAGGAATAAGACGTCTGAGAAGGGATGCCGAAAAAAGGCTTCAATTTAATCTGGTGCAAAGTCAGTAGTACTAGGGCCTTCGAGTTGGAATTTCCAACTATAAACAAGTGTAGCGAAGTCACCTCCATTCTCGATTTCTATTGCGACAGAGGGAGGTATCATAATAGAGTCAAAATCACGATTAGAGTCAGTCCGGATAAAAGGAAGAATCCAATCCCCTTCTTCCTGATCTTATTGGCCTTACAGCGGGCCTAAGAGCAAGGAAGTCTCAACTCCCCAATCCCCCAGGGTGAGGGGTGAACCTTCTGTCTGATTCAATCTCATCTATTGCTGCTTTCGAATCGGCTGAAAGAGTATTTTGATGTCACTTAGGAGAAGTATAGGGAAGTGTGCCTGAGTCTTCTATAATAAGTAGTTGTGACTCGGTCTAGCTAGGACAGAGCCATCCTAAAGAGACTTTCTTCTGTTCTAGGTTTCCACAAAGCGGTATCAGGGTATGAGAACGCCTTTCTCCTATATATAATCAAGTCTTTGGTTTAGATCAATCAATCCTCAATCCGGGCTCAATGACCGGAATGAATGGCTTTCTCCTGTCTCCTCATGGATCCAACTATTAGGTTCGTGGGTTTGTGGTCCGTGCCTAAAGCAACTCTTTTCCATTCGCGAACGTTTAAGAAGTCATCTCCTGATTCGTTGATCTATTGAGCTAAGGCAGCTCTGCATATAGTGTTTTAGACTCATACTTCATCGCCGCCCGGTCCTTTCGAACCTTAATCTTAAGAAATTCCTGAACGAGAAAGCGGTATGTATGGTTGGCGTATGCCTGGAAACTAGTCCAGAATGATATCATCAACTGCACGATAGACCATGAGTAAGCACTTTTGACAGCAAGAGAAGAGTCCTCCTCCTCACAAGGACCGACTCCTTTAGGTGCGAGGTGCGATCAACCGCGAAAAGTCAGTAATAAAGAATCCGCTCTCCGGTAAGCGAAGGAAAGCAGGTCAAAGCCTGCCAAGGCGTCAAGGCAGTTCGACAAAGGCAGAAAGAGTCTCCGTCCTGAACACAGAAGGAAGGCGGGTTTGTCAATGCTTGAACTGATTGATCTAAGTGAGCTACGAGGTTAGTCTTCTAGGATCAACTTGCTTCAAAGTGCCCATTAATTATTTGTTAATTTCAGGAATGATCCTATCAGTGATTATGTACTAGGCTTATCTAATGAATTGAGTCTTCCAAGAAAGGTTTCTAATGAATCTGCTAATTGAGGTTCTAGATTCGTTCAAAAGGCAGAAAGGAATAGGCTAAGGGCCGTACCTTAATGATCCCTAACCATATTGATGTTCCTGAGTTCTAGTCTTTCTGGTAGCCAATGATCTAAGGGAGCTAGCAGTGCAAAGATACTCAAAAGTGGTAGGCGCACATAAAAGAGTGGTTGTACGGTGTCTTTCTTTAGTTTGTTCCTTCCTCGGCAAGCTTGGAAGTTTCCTGATTTAAGCTCCCTAGGTACAGTTTCGGAGTTTATGTAAATGCCCTATCTTCAAAGGGAGCTGCTGACTTAAGGTATCCCCTGATCCGAGGGTGAGCTAGAATTGCGTATGGTGAAGAGAAAAGGAAAAAGGCATTATAAAAGAAGACGACATTTACCATTTCTACTGCCTGCCTAAAGGCTTATTGGTAGCTGTTAGGTTCTCTTTCAGTAGAGTGATTGCCAAAACCTAGGTATGTTTTTGGAGAATAATAAGAAGAAATGGTTGTAGCTTTTAGACACTATCCTCTACAGTTGTATCTACGTGGAAGCAAACTGCATAAAGACAAGCCCCCCCAACCATTCCACTATTCCTGCCCTAAAGCAAGGGAATCCACTCTGACTGACCACCCTGGTAGGAAATGCCTGATTTAAAGTTAATGAATCCTTGTAATGCAAGTTCTTTCCTCTAACGATGGCTACGAACTACGCGAACTAAACTTTCAAGGCTTTCAAACCAAGACTGAGAAAGCTCAATCAATAAAGAGTATTGTAGAGGTATGGCTTAACTTACTCCTCATACGACACCGAAAAGGAAGCTAGCGAACCTAGGGTCAAAACCAAGGTAGGGGAAAAAGGGAAAAGAACGATGTTTAATGTGAATGAAAGCACGTATTTCTCTAAGAAAGCAAAACAGGAAGGGGCGATAGCAAACATTACCGTCACTAAGAACAATATGCTCTTGGGAGACATAAAGCACAATCAACCTCTCTACCTTAATACTTCTAACATGGTCGATTCTAGATAGAGCATGGTAACCCACAACCCCCTACTCTACAAAAGAAAGAGTGGAAAATATCATCATAGGTTACTGTAGCTGTACAACCATTGTACCATAGAGATGGTGAGAGTTCATAAGAGCCCGAATTTAGATAGGTGAAAGACCATTACTCAAATTACGAACCCAGAACCTCTTTGCGAATTCACAGCTGAACCTTGAAGAGAAATCATAGATTTCTGATAGGAAAGAAAAAGACCAATTACAAAAAAAAAAAAATCATATACAGGAGCTTCCTCCTACATTGTCCCCTAGTACAGCATACTTAAGAAGCGGTTTCCAAGGTCAACCTGTTTAACTGCATGCCAGACAACTAAGTGATGAGACCGTGCAAACAAAGGCAACGAGGAGCGCTAGCTGGAACTGGAGAATGGGTGGGTGTCCAAAAAATTCCTTAGCTAAGAAGGATTCATTCACCGCATCTTCTCTTACTAGTAGATGAAACTAGTAACGTCACATCATATAGAATACCGATTGATAGGGATTCAAGTTTATCTTATATTTTATGTTAATGATCTCGTTGTTTCTGCAAGCGCATCCTTCATTTCCAAGCTTTATTTCTATCGTAATTTTTCAATCAGGGTGGCTATTTTGTTCTTTTTTGGGGTGTACAAAGCCATAGAGCGATTCAAGCATCTATCTTATTGTATTGACGCAATTGGATAATCATGATTTCTCCCTGCCGCTCAAGCGGGATCAGATCTGACTTTAGCGAGAACAATAGTAATTGAATCGAGAACGGAAAGACTCCACTTCAACTCAATAAATGACGTCTAGTTCATAAGTGCTAAGGCAAAATATATCACCGAAAGGAAAGGTGATAGGGGATCCTAGCCATTTCACTCTACCTGAGTAAAAAAGTTTAAAACCCCCTCACGATCAAATTAAAGGAAAGTCGCCCAGAGATATTTGTTCAAATCCAATTCGTGAAGACAAACTAAATTCAACAAATCTATGGAAGCAAGTCATAGGCCTGACTATCTATCAATCAAGAAGGTAAATGAGAGAAGGTTTGATTGAAATTAGTACGTCTGCAAGGGATCTGTCGTTAACGATTTGACCAGGACACGTCCAATTTAAAGTCTAATCCAAACCTCCTTTGAAGGAGCTCTAAAAAAGACTTTACTTCAGAGCGGGGAATTGTTTTACAAGTGAGAAACAAGTCAAATGTATTAAGAAAGGGTTATACCTCTTCCTAGACAAAGATGACTTTAAGGCAGCCTCGTAGGAGACATTGGATGTAACCAGCCTTCAAAGGCGGAGGAGTCAAAAGCAACTTTCGATTCAAATTGGAGAAATGATGAGCTTTATCCGCTTCAATTAACTAAGGTATTATTCTATATAGCCTTTTAAATAGTAAGAGTGGGAACTCAAAAGGAAGAACTCTTAACCATCATTCCTTAAATCTATAGGGAGTGAATGTGTGGATCAAAGAAGAAGGGTGGGATAGTGCCCTATTGATTGAGCATCTTACAGCCCGTCATGCAAGCTAGTAAAGCCAACGCAAAAGCAGCCCCCGGATCCACACAGGGTACATCAAAGGAGGTTATCTTTAACCTACTGCTCAACAATTCCAAATCAAAATAAGTAATCTTTATTGGACCGTGATGCCCAGCTAAAACTTAATGAGGTTGAATAATCTTCTTGGAATCACTAAGGAAGTAGGAATGAATCCACGGTTGCTTGAGGCCCTGAGAGCCAAGATGCTTTCTCTTGAAAATGAAGTAAACATGGTCATGGGCAAATATCTCTTTTCTGTTGAAGGTATGAATGAACACTTTACCCTAATTTGTTGGGGGTGGGCGGGAGCTTGTTTCTTAGTCGTTCAAAAGTGAGATTGTCGTAAGCCCGACAATATTCTATTTACTCTCTCAAATGAAGTGCTGGTTTATTTTGCTATAGGGGACATCTCCTCTTATCCCTCACCTATGGTTCAGGAAAGGGATTGACCGGAATGATTGCAACGAGACACACCAACACCACTACTTAGAGGTGAAAAGGGGGGCGGTCAGAGGATGACAGAGCAATCATGCCTTGCTCCCTCCTGAACTCTATTGGGAGGGAACCTCCTTTCAGAGTGTTATTCGTCGTTTCCAATGCGGTTAATTGCTATTAGGCTTTTTAGGAAAGTTCCCCTCTACATATGAAGTTATCTCGACTCCAGGTATAGCTCTATATGGGCATGTAGTTGTAGGCGGGAACTCTTCTTTTTATCTTATTCTTTGGTCAGGCTGGTAATCCCAACCAAATAAGCAATCGCAATCGCTACAAGCAACCTATTTCATACCCTTTTTGTCGTACTTCTTCTTCTCATTCTTGTCTTTCTCTCCCTACCGAGACTGTTGGAGTGCCATTGCCATGATCTAGTGTAATTCCCTTTCCTCGGGATCCAGTACCACTAGTGCTAGTATCAATAGGAAGATCTCACTTTTGTTTACTCAGACGCCTCTTTCTTATCGATGGCTCTGGCAGCTGGAACTCATCGGCAGCGACTCTTACCACTGTAACCTAGGCACTCAGGCCTAGGAGGTGATTTGTCAGTCCACCGTTACCACAAACCTCTACTTCGAAGTGAAGCGACTTCGTTCATTTCACGAGTCAGTAATTACCAGAGGATGGAACCCTGTAATGGCACACCTGCTTACGTTTCCTTAATTAGCATTCAATCCTGGACTTTACAAGTAACAAGTTATCCCCATATGGAGTCCGCCCAAGGGAGAAATCCAATCCAATGGGTCACAGGGATTGGGCTTGACATCAAAGACAGAGAAAAAAGTATAAACATATAAGCCCCACCACTGAACATTGCGTTGCTATGGTCAATAAAAAGCCTTAAAGTGGTTCTGAATGACCTTGAGAAGGCCACGGCGCAGCACCTTTCTCGCTCGAACGATGTATGAAAAGAACGTCCCACCTATCCCATTAATAAAGTATAGATAAATAATATATTCCAAGTCAGACTTTTAAAGCATACACATTGAAAAAACCTTTGGCTTTGGACTTTCTTCTTTGATTGATCTTTCCTCTCGAAATAGGTTTTACCTAACCCACTATTTCCTTTGTTTAATACCCATTTTCAGGAGCGGGAATCTTGAATTGAAAAGCTTGCCTGAACCTTCTTCGTCGGAGACTGAGTAAATATACAATCCTACATTTGAGACTTCCCTTCGGGATAGGTAGGATATGGTGCCACAAATTATAGGCTACTCATCATGTGTCGATTCTTTGCTGGAGAAGCCTAAATCACTAGTTTTGGACTATCGAGAAACCCCCCTTGCCCATATCCCTGGAACTTGCTTTGCGTTTTTTCTTTAAAGACCCCGCCTACTTCAAACCTTCCATTAAAGGGGAAATAACTCCACACGATTAGTAATTCGATTAGCATAAATGATCCTCTTCTGATCCCTTATGATTTTACATATCAGCTTCGGACGATTCAATTGGATCATTCTTGGCATAGATGAATGAGGAAGCAAAGGTAGAGTAAAAGGCTCAATCATTCTCTATCAAGGAGTAAGGAAAAGCAAATGCGATCTAAGAAAGACGCCCTGGAATTCCATTCTTTAGGGAAGGAGGACCTACTGAATAAGTCTCCAATAATTCATAAGCGGGTGAGAAAATGGATTTTCCTCTATCATTTAGTGTTCATTGTCGAATAGGACGCTTTACTACCGCCCCCCACTACGGGGGAAGTCACACTTTTACTTCCTGCCTTGACCAAGGCCTCACATCGATCGTTCTGTCCATTGAACTCATCAATCAACCTTGACCTTGACTCTCACTACGTACTCCAACTCTATCTAATAATGAAGACGCTTTATCTAATGAAACAAGAATAAGACTAGGAAAGAAATCAAACAGACAAGTCTCTGTAAGAGAAGAGCTAACTTGAGTACGCCTGGAACGACGAACAAGGAGTATGAGAAGAGAGTTTCGAAGATCAGATCGGGTTAGCTGGTAAAGATTGTGTTCCAGGTCAATAAAGACTACAAAGTAGTACTGCTAACAAGAAACTAACAAAGGGAGGCTGGTAAAGAAAAGCTTATTCCGGTTCCGAAAATGAGAGTAAGAAGAACGGAAGTACCATAGGACATGAGAGACAAGAGGCTAGTACAATTTTACTTGCTTGGTAACCTCTTTCCCGGTTAGAGATAGGAATGAATCCAAATCTTGCAAGGATATTAGGCTTCAAACGTTTTTAGGACAGAGAAATTTAGAATCTAAGATGAAATAGCCTACCTAAAATACAGAATAAATTACCAGACGGACTGGCCGTCCCACTTGTACGTAATAGAATTGAAATCAAGGCAAATTCAATTGATAGGAGTGAACATAGGGATTCCCCGAAGAACGAATGCAATACATGGAAGTCTTAAAGATGTAGTACTGGAAGAATTTACCTACGACATTTCCTACTCCTACTTTTCATACCCAGAGAATGGGCAGCCTGGAAAACTTGGAATGATTACAGAATGCTTACCGCCTTCGATTCGGTCAATTCCAAGTGGTCCATTAGGTAAGCAATGGAGGGAAGATGTCTATACCCATTGCCGTAGCTAAAAAAGTTTTCTTTCTTACTTGATTGATACTGAGAGTCAGGGCATCAGAGGTCTTAGGAATCCCATCCCTAACGAGCTAAAAGTGGAAAAAGTGCTCTTAGCCTTTTTCTTGGGAGTAGGACTTGTCATGTCTTTGACATCAACCCGCTGCTTGACTGCTCAACATGGATATTGAAGAAGCTCTTTGCCTTTAGGAACCAGGGGTAGGCAAAAAAGATGGGCGTTCCTCCAACTAAAAGGATTGAAACAGATGGCTAGGAAGGCACGATGTGACTCGACTCTAAAGGAGAGGAAGGAGGCCATTGGATGAGGTTACTTCGTTCCTTAACTTTTTGAATTTCATTCTCCCGGGAATTCGGGTTGCAACTAAAAATGAAACTTGGTAGCACTCTAATCAGCTGTGATTCCTCTTGTTAAAATAAAAGATGTATCACTTTTTTCTTCAAAAGTTTTCGTGATTTTTTTTATAGGTATACTTGGGCCTTCACTAACCATGAGAGTAGGACTTGTCTTGTCTTTTACTTCAACCTGCTGCTTGACTGCTCGACTTGGCTATTGAAGAAGCTCTTTGCCTTTAGGAACCAGGGGTAGGCAAAAAATACGGGCGCTCCTCCAACTTGAAGGATTGAAATAGACGGCTTGGAGGGTACGATCTGACTCGACTCTAAAGGGGAGGAAGGAGGCCATTGGATGAGATTACTTCATTCCTTAACTTTTTGAATTTCATTCTCCCAGGAATTCGGGTTGCAACAAAAAATGAAACTTGGTAGCACTCTAATCAACTGTGATTCCTCTTGATAAAATGAGAGATGCATCTCTTTTTTCTTCAAAAGTTGTCGTGCATTTTTTTATAGGTATACTTGGGCCTTCACTGACCAAGTGAGGACTTTTTAGGAAAAAGATTTTCGGCCTACTGAAAGAACTAAGACTATCTGATCAATAGTTTTCTCATAGTCAAAATAGCTGATGAAAGAAAGAGAGCATAATTATGACCTTTTCAGGAAGAATATAAATTAAGCAAGATTTTGACAAGGCATGATCGAAGTAGCAAAGGAGGAGGTAGCAATAGCATTAGAAGGAGCAGCAGGAGCAGCAGGAAGCGACCAAAAGTGAGCTTATTCTCGAATCACCGCACTAGGAATCAGAGATTGAATATGATTTCCGACAAGCGCATTCATAGGCTGTTAGCAGGATAAGGCGAGAAAGATATTGAATGAGTTTGAAGAGCATTTATCTATGCCAAACCTCATTAATCCTACAAGATACTTGAGCTAAGCCTTGTCCCTTACAAGTCTCAATTGAGGCAGAAAAAAGACTGATTCTTAACCCGATGGGGGATCTTGCTATATAATTTCAGATCTAATCAGCTGATATACAAATGCAGGATAATTCTTCTAAAGAAGACATGTTGAGCTTTTTTTATTTCTCTAACACCCATAGTTTAATAATAAAGTTTTGTCTCCAGTTAAGGGGACAGACAAATGAATGTTTCAGCGAAGGATAAGGTGGAATGAGATCCTCCGGTTTAGCTCCTTTAGTTAAGGCACCCAACAATTGAGTTCCATAGCTTAGGTAAGCATCCGCGAGAGGTCTTGTGGTGCATCCATCTAGAACAGCCCCCTAAACGATCCAAAATAAGAATGATGATGTTCAAGTAGAGATCTCACCAGCGGTGGAGGCGGGGAAGACCTATACTATTGATTTCCCGATATCAAGACTCTACTCTAGACAACCATAGTCTCTAGATAGCCCTAGCCAAGGTTGCGATTCTGATAGAGTAGCCTTGCCTTCCCCACAGAGGAGATAGACTGGTATATAAAAGGTACCTTCTGGAACTAGAAAAAGGAATGTAGGAGCTAGTCTTCAAAGCTATCCGACATATAAGAAGTCGTTCTCATTGGCCTGTGGCGGGGGGTAATAATTATTTTATATTGTTGGGGTAAATATCCCCTTTCCCAAACCAAACTTGGTTTATTTGATGCTTGGCAGAAGATTACTTGGAAGCACATCATCTGTCTCTCAGTACTCTTTGGACCACCTTTAATCAGAGAAAGAAAATGTATATTCTATCAATCTTAGAGAGAATCTCTATTCTACACGGAAAAAGTGTTTTCAACATAGACAGGCTCAGGGAAAACATCCTATACTTGGGATATGTGAGCACAAGAGTTTGTAATGAATGCTTTTATTAGTACTTGAAATAAGTTTTATTCCTCCTGGACTAATCACCACTTCTCACAAGCATACTACTTACTCATTAAATACCGACTTGCACAAGGAAAGTGATCCCTTACCTGCTCTATTTCCTTCCCTATGATTGACTACTTTTTCTTCCTTTTTCCATACTTCAGGAGGAAGAGATCGTCGGGTTCAACTTCCACTGGTGTTGGCGATTCTTTCTTGAAAACAGTATATTCAGTTGAATCTGAATATTCTAATAATAAGATTGAATCAATTCCTATTCGAAAAGAGGATTTCATCATACCTGGCTTTCCTAACCTTACAACTAGCACTGAGACTTTAATTTTTCAAGCTGGAAATAGGGAAATCCTTTTTGGAACTGCCTTTGATCTTAGGCTCGCAGCTACTATAAAATTAATTGTCGGGGTTTTCTCAATCAGAGAAGCCTAAATCTTTGTCAGAGATTTGCTTTGTCTGGAATGAGCTTCTACACAGGTCCTTCCATAAAGCGGCTTTTCCAATCTGTCTAGCTTCAGTGTGTTCTTTCATTAATTATAGGGCATCCCCCTTCTACTCTGGTCATCCGGGTGGTCAGGGGAACTATCAAGTGTAAAGATTTATGAGACAGGAGGGAAGTGATAGATTAGTTCATGCTCAAATACAGACATAGTTAGCAAAGGAAGAGGTACAACATAATCAAGTAAGCGGGTCATAAGGAAGTCGGATTCCAATCACAGTGAGTCACGCCACTTTCAAGCAAGTAGTGATCGTGTCCCAGTTTATGTCTCTGCTATCAAAACTGTCATTCCTTTCTTTTAACAAATCAGATCTTAGTACAATGTTCATAATCATAGAAGGAAGACAAGACTCTATCCCTTTCCTGGCCAACGAAAAAGGCATCTCGTAAGAGGAAAGTAGATTAGGGCTGGACCAAATAGTGCATTGCAATTTCCATTTCATTGGCTCTATCTCATAGTACGGAGTATATGATAGGATGTTAGTTGTTTCATGGTTCCAAACGGGACGTAGCTAACCCTTCTAAGATAACCAAGCGAAAAAAGCGTATTCTAACCATGGGACAATCAATAATAAAACAGTGAGACCCAACTTGGAATAAGAACAAAACCTGACAGCAAGAGGAGAGGAGAGACCATTTTCATGAGAGAGGGACGAGCAAGTGACAGATTGGGAAAAAAAGGTAGGCCTTCTGAGCAGTCATTTAGTGGCCTTGTTAGTGACCAATCATTCTTCCCTAAGATGTCAGAGTCTGATCGAAGCGAGCAAGAGATAGAGAAATCCTCGTTCATAGATGTGAATTTAAAAAGCAAGCCCAAATTCTTTTTAATTAGTCTCTATAGTCTAGTCCCTGTCCCTGGTAAGGTCTGATTATTATCTGTAAGTCTTGTTTTGACCGCGGGAAGGTGAACATTGCAGAAGTGCTTATTTGGTTGGGAAGACTAGGACTTTTGACTCCAAGCCTACCCTACCCAAAATTTTCAGCTCTTGATGTAGCCTTTTGTTGATACTACTAGTCTTCTCGTACCTACTAGAAAAATCCCATCAAGATAGACTGAATCGACGACCTATGCTTCAACTAAAGTCACAAGGGCGTAGCGAGCACAGAACATTGGAAATGCACACGGGTCTCCTTGAAAAACGGAGTAGAGGGTAAAGAAAGAAAGGTAGAGTGGGAACACTTTTACTGTGCTTGGATTGGCACGGCTGTCCCCCTTTGCTTGTTGAGGCTCGACTTTTGACTCCACTTGCCTCTACTTTTCATGTCAAGCGTACAAGTCTTATTTAGTGGGATTTACTTCTAATGAAAGGAATTCTTTTTCATCTCCCCTGTCAAAGTCGACGTCTTAACCTGACTTCCTGAGCTCAGTTGATTCTTGAAGTAGTAGCTCTGGATTGAGAGCTGGATGCTTACCTTATTATTTTGAAATGGAAAGGAGAAAGAGCTTTTTTTTTATAGATGTTGAGGTTAGTAAAGGGGGGTTTGCTATCTTTCTGGCTAGCTCATGCAATTAAGGAAAAATCCCTTCGCCTTCTTTTTTGAAAATGAAAAAGTAAACTACCTTAATAAGCTAGCTTTGGTTGATAAGCAAGCCGGACACTACACTAGGACGTGGATCGATCATGATGAGAATGGACTTTTCTGTATTGTAATGTAAATGTAATAGAAGAGGCAGAGTCCAGTTCCCCTCCCTTCTCGACCAGACGAAGGAGATATGATTTCAATTTAGGTAGGTCAGGACTTGGCTTCATCCTGTTTTCTTCTGAGTCAGAGGCGAGAACTTGAAAGTGAATCATTCAGTGGTGGGGTGTACATAGAACAGGAGGCATTGCCCAAGCAGTGGCAGATTTTGATGGAGTATCGCTCATAGAGGAAGAGTACGTGCGCTAGCGCGCTATGACTTACGTAGTTGATCGGATCAGATAGCCCTTCCTTCGAGTAAGAAACCAAACCCAGCACATCCAATTCCATTCAGATTAACAACTTGGAGGTATGGCTGAGTGGCTTAAGGCATTGGTTTGCTAAATCAACATACAAGAAGATTGTATCATGGGTTCGAATCCAATTTCCTCCGGTGCGGAAATAAAACAAGCGGAAAAATTACGTGAGAGAAAGAAACTCTTGGTGGAGTCCAGTCCCCCGAAGGACAAAATAGCACTTCTTAGTGACTACGAGCTGAGAGCCTGTTGCACCTTGTTTTTCTGGCCTATCTTATTTCCATAATCAAGCTCCCTTTGGAACTCCCTGGAAGGCTCTCGGTTCTTGAGTATGTTGGGGGATCAGGCGGCAGTTGAAAGAGCTGCTCGAAAGCTTGATGAAGAAGAAAAAAAAGCCTATATGTTCTATTTTCTTAGTTTAGTAAAGGGATTTTCCCTTACTAGTCAAGTGGTAACGTAGGGTACTCTTCGATGAAGAAAACAGGCTTTAGGAAAGTTGTTCAGGTAGCTTAGCTGGTTAGAGCAAAGGACTGAAAATCCTTGTGTCAGTGGTTCGAATCCACTTCTAAGCAGGCGAAAGGTCAAAACCGTAGCCGTGAGTGAGCTGAATTGAGAAATGAAGTGAATGAGAAAGCAAAAAAATGTGAGCGCTCCTGCACTAAACGGACGTCTTTTTGGCTGTAGGGTTGGGGTGCTTGAGGCAGATTCAAAAAAAGTGGTTCATTACTCATATTGGTTCTCGCATCCATCCAAAAGGATGGGCGAGTTCGTTTGAGTGTTCATCGATCGTCTGGATCTATTTGCTTTGGGGTGGTGAGACGAGGTGTAGCGTAGTCTAGTCAGCGTATCTGTTATTGGTACAGAGGGCCATATGTTTGAATCTTGTCACCTTGAGTCGATATGGAGAAAAAAAAGATACTCTTTCAATGATTATGCTGGCGTTAAGATTTCAATTTTTTTCTGCTTTCAGGAAAAGTTATGATGAGCGTGAGCAGAAAAAAGGTTATGATGAGCTTGAGTCGAGTCACAAAAAGGTCTATGATGAGCCACTGAAAGCTGTAGAACTTCATGTGTGAAGCATAGTGAGAGTGACACAAATCTCCTTTTTTCAAATAGGGAAAGCAAATCCTAATCATTAGGTAAGACAGGATCATTAGAATAAGAAACTGCCTAAAAAATTAAACTGTATCAACAAGAGCAATCGCAGCTTATTCATCGAGAAGCCATTCGTGGTACACTTACTAGAAATCATCTGCGAGAAGATCTTCTGGCACAGGCATACTACCAATCGATTCTTTGGGAATTCATGATTGAATACAACCTAGGAAGAGTTGTACGCCTACATAACAACCCTCCCATCCCAAAGGAAAATGCCTAGATCATTTGAAAAAAAAAAAGATGCGTCAGACACGCATCCTAATTGGTGAGCTTATGACGGCCATAGTCCCTTCCTTGCTCTTAATTTGCTGTAAAGGCACCATTTTCACGAGTAAAAAGAACATGTGGTTAACCGAATGGATCACAGGTTGCTGATCCACAGTCTGAGTTCCTTGGTTCTCCCTTCTAGGCTTGGCTCCAGTCTCTACGGGCTCAGCAGCACCTTCTTGGGCTGGGCCCCCAGCTTTTTGAGGTTGTTCCTGATGCTGGACTTGATGCTTAGAGCGTCGTGCCTCAAGTTCCTTGGGGTTAGGGTGCACTAAAGGAATTGTGCCTCAAGATGTAGGAACCATGGTGGCTCGTTTAGGGGGTTGCGCGACACTCAAGGCGTTGAACCTCAAACTCTTATGGGACCGGGAGGCATGCTCTGGGCATCAAATCTCAATGTCCAGGAGCCGGGGTGGCGCTAACAAGTCTTCACTCCTCAAGTTTCGGGAGTGTGGATTGTGCGCTTAGGGCGTCGGTGGCGCTATTAAGGCGTCATTCCTCAAGCTACTAGATCTTGGTTTGGACAATCAGGGAATCGGTCCTCAAGGTTTGGCATCTTGGTTGGATCGCTTGAGGTGACACGCCTCAAGTTCCTGGGGGCTGGGTGGTTCTAAAAGAGCTGCACGTCAAGCTCTAGGAGTTTGGGTGGCGCTCTCAAGGCTTTTTGCCTTAAGCTTCAGGAAACCGAATGGCATGATTAGAGAATTGCGCCTTGAGTTTAAGGAGTTTGGGTTGCGCACTCAGGCAATAGATCCTCAAGATCCGACATCCTTGTTGGCTAGTTGAAAGTGTCACGCTTCAAGTTTTGTGACCCTGGGTGGCACGCTCAAAGTTGGGGCTCATGCTCTAGGGGGCCGGGTAGCGCTCAAGGCGCTGCGCTTCATGCTCCAAGAGCTATGGTTGAGCGCTCAGGATGTTGTGCCTCATGCTATAGGAACCTGGGTGGTGTTCTCACGGTGTCGCTCCTCAAGCTCCATGAGCCTGGTTGGTTCACTCAGGGTGTCGCACCTCCAGGTCTTGGAGACTCGTTGCGCAATAAATACACAGCGGCTCAATATCTAGGATCATGGGTGGCGCGCTTAGGGCATCCTGTCTCGAGATCTAGGAGCCAGGTTGGGGCACTCAGGGCATCTTGCCTCATCATTCAAGAGCCTGGTTGGTGGTGCACTCAATGTGTGACGCCTCAAAATTATGTAGCTCGGGTGGAAATCTCTAGGTATCACACCTCAAGTTCAAGGGGGGTTGAGGGGCACTCAGAGCATCATTCCTCAAGAGCAGCGCATTGCGCCTCGTGTTTCGGAGGGCGGGGGTTGCTCAAGGCTTCGCAACTCAAGCTCTTGAATCCTAGGTTGCACGCTAAGGTGGTCGTGCGTCAAGATCTAGGAGTCTAGGCAACGCGCTCAGGTCGTCACACCTCAAACTCTAGTAACCTGTGTGGTGCGCTTAGATCATTCTGCCTCAAGCTCTGGGAACCTGGTCAGCGCACTAAAGGCATCGTGCCTCAATCTTCGAGATCCAGTTTGGCGCACTCAGGACGTCACTTCTCAAGCTTCAGCAACCTTGTTTGTTGGCGCAAGGCGTTGCGCATCAAGCTCAAGGATCCCTAGTCTCTTAGGGTGTCGCGCCTCATGTTTCAAGGGCTAGGGAGCGCTTTAGTAGTTGCGCCTCAAGCTCAGGGGCATCGGCCCACAAGACTCAAGAGAGTGAGTGGGGAGTTTAAGGCATTGTGCTACATGCTCTGGGAGCCTGGATAGCGCTCTCATGGCGTCGTGCCTCAAGTGTTAGGAGCCTTGGTGGCGCTTTTAGTACATCATTCCATAAGATCCAAGAGCCTATTTGGCATGCTGAAGGCTTCGCACCTCAAGCTTTGGAAAACTGTGTGGTGCTGAAGGTGCTGCGCCTCAAGCTCAAGGAGCCTGGGCGGCATGCTTAGCAAATCGCGCCTTAGGCTACGGGACCCTTGGTGGCACATTTAGGGCATCGTGCCTTAGGCTCCAGTGGTCTAGGTTGCCCACCTATGGAATCGTGCCTCAAGATTCAAGATCCTTCTTTCCGCGCTTAGGCTGTCGCTCTACAAGTTCCGGAAGCCTGGTCGTAAACCTTAAGGCATAGCGACAAAATCTCTGGGAGACTGGGTGGCGCGCTTGGAGTGTTGCGCCTCCAGTTTAAGGGTGGTCGGGGGCACTCAATTTGTTGATTATCTAACTTTAATATCCATGATGGCGCTAAGGCCTCAAGCCTCAAGATCCGAGGGAGAAGCGTGGCAAGATCAGGGCGTTGCACCTCAGCCTCCAGGAGTCAGGGGAGCCTGAGTCGCGCAATTAGGGAATCACTCCTTGAATTTTGGGAGTGTGGGTGTCACACTGAAGGAATTGTTCTTCAAGTTCCTACATCCTTGTTGACTCGCTCAAAGCATCACGCTTCAAGTTTTCTAAGCCCGGGTGGTATGCTCCAAGTGTCGCGGCTCATGCTCTGAGGGCCGGGTAGCGCTGAAGGCGCTGCGCCTCAAGATCCATATCAAAGGTGGCGCGCTGAGGATTTTTTGCCTCAAGATGTAGGAACAAGTATGGTGCTCTTACGGTGTCCCTCTTCAAGCTCCATGAGCCTAGTTGGCGCACTCAGGGTGTCGCGCCTTAAGGTCTTGGAGACTCGTTAGCGCACTAAAGACGATGCGCCTTAAGCTACAGGTTCCTGGGTGTCACACTTAGGGCGTCGTGCCTCAAGATCCAGGATCCTGGGCTGGGGCGCTCAAGGCGTTGTGTCTCATGATTCGTGAGCCTATTTGGCGCGCTTAAGGCATCGCGCCTCAATATCTTGGATCACGGATGGAAATCTCTAAGGGTTACAATTCAAGTTCCAGGGGGATGTAGGGGCAGTCAAAGCATCGCGCCTCAAGATCAGGGCGTTGCATCTCATGTTCCGGGGGGCTGGGGGTGCTCAAAGATTCACACCTCAAGCTCTGGGAGCCTTGATGGCACGCTAAGGTCTTTGTTCCTCAAGCTCCGGGAGCGTAGAAAGCGAGCTCAGGTCGTCGCACCTCAAACTCTAGTAACCTGTGTGGTGCGCTTAGGTCTTTGTACCTCAAGCTCTGGGAGCCGGGTAAACTCACTGAAGTCATTGTGCTTCAATCTGCACAAGACTGGTTGGCGCTCTAAAGGCGTTACACCTCAATCCTTGAGAGCCAAGTTGTCGTACTAAGTATGTTGCTCCTCAAGATTCGGCAGCTTGGTTGGTAGGAGCAAGGCGTTGCGCATCAAGTTCCAGTATCGCTAGTGGTGCACTTAGGGAGTCTCATCTCATGTTTCAACGGGTTGGGGGTGCTTAAGGAGCTGAGACTCAAGCTCAGGGCATCAGGCACAAGATTCAGGAGCCTAGGTTGGGCGTTTAGTTCATTATGCAACAGGCTTGGGCCCTAGGTTACGCTCTCAGGGCATCGTGCCTCAAGCAACAGTATCCTTGCTGGCGCTTTCAGGGCATCGTCCCATAAGATCCAAGAGACTATTTGGACCGCTCAAGGCATCACGGCTAAAGCTTTGGTAGACTGTGTGGTGCTCAAGGTTGTGCGCCTTAAGCTAAAGGAGATTGGGTGGCATGGTGAGGACATCGCGCCTCAGGCTCCGGGACCCTTGATGGCGCGTTTATCCTGTCATGCCTCAGGCTCCAGTAGTCTAGGTGGCACACTTTAGGCATCATGCCTCAAGATCCAAGAGGCTTGTTGGCGCATTCAGGGCGTCGCTCCACAAGTTTCGGCAGCCTGGTTGCAAGCTCAAAGAATCGCGACATAAGCTCTGGGTGACCGGATGGCACGCTTAGAATGTCGCGCCTCAAGTTCCAGGGATCTCAGGGGCACTAAATTTGTTGCGCCTCATGCTTTAGCACCCTGGCTGGCGCGCTCAAAGAGTCATGCATCAAGCTCTACGAGCCATAGCTCCGCTATCAAGACATCGTGCCTCAAGCTCCAGTAGACTGTGTTGCCCGCATAGGGCTTCACTTTTAAAGTTCTGACGGTTGGGGTGCGCTCAGGGCGCTGCTCCTTAGGCAAAGGACATCGTGAGTCAAGCTCCATTAGACGTATAGGCGCATTTAGGGTGTCGTGTATCTAGCTCCTTGAGTCTGGTTGGCGCACTATGGGCATCACCACACTTCTAAATCAAGTGTTGGAAGTTTTATTAAAGGACTTTGGATGTTTTAATTAAGTATATGAAGGGTAAGCCGCTTAAAGACTTCATTCTTCAAAATCATAAACCCAAAACTCTTAGAAAATATCCCAAAACCTCCATTTAAGTCCAACTTGAGGAGGAAGTGTGAGGGGTTTTTGTGTCTAAATTATTCATCAAAATGAAGAATTATCATCTTAGAGGTATGACTTTTGATCCTTGAAACTCGTTTCATCAAGGAGCCCAACACTCAAGATGTTTTAAAAGTTTTCTAAAGTTGATTGTCAAATTTAATAATTCTACCATGGGTTCTTGTATAAATGATTTCTAAACATACAATTATGACCTAATTGATATTGTATCGATGATTTCAATCTAAATTACCTATGATCCCATGTAAATTGATTAACTCTAGTTTTGACTACTTATTGAGTTACTTTATATTACGCTAATATTGTTGAATTGTGATGTAGTTTCTGATGGGCTTTCTAATTATATAAGAATTGTATTCAATTTATATCTTATTATTCTTATATTGGTAAACCTAGATTGAATAGATTTATATTCATTAAGTTTTATGGTTATTGCTTTGAATTATTGTTCATGTCCATGGGTAAGGGCCTTGTGTGGTTTAATTAGTTGATTTGGCATTGAATTGAAGATTGAATGAGGGGATGAAGGTATGTTTTCCCAGTTTCTTTAATTTGGTATATATTATACTTTGATTCTATTGTGATTAACATGGTTCACTTATAGTGGCGGTTTATGTGTTTTACTTGCAATTGGCATGGCCTTTTCAGTGTTATTTTATGCGATATAATGAGCATGGCCTTATTGGCAACTATTTGAACTGATATGGATATTTGTGTATTTGATTTGAGGATGTGTGATCATATCAACCTATATGTGAAAGTATGTGTTAGACAATTTTTACTTTTTAGTTAATAATGGTACATTATGCCTATGTGTTATGTGTGTAGTCTTAGAGTTGATACATGGTTGATCCTAAATTGGCTAGATGAGCTTGGTTGGCAATCTCAATTCTTTGCGAGACAAGCTCTAGGAGACTGTGTGGCGTGATTAGAGCGTCGCGCCTCATGTTCCTGGGGGCTGGGGGGATTCTCAAGGTACTGCGCGTCAAACTTCTGCATCCTGGATGGCGCACTCAGGGAGTCAGGTCTCAAGCTCTTGGAGCCTTGGTTGCGCTATTAGTACTTGTGAGTCAAGCTCGAGTAGCCTAGTTTGCGCGCACAAGGCATCGCTCCTCAAGTTCCGAGGGCTGGGGTGCGCTCAGGGCGATGCGCCTCAATAATAGGTCATCGTTACTCAATCTTCTTTAGCCTGATAAGCACACTCACGGTGTCCTGCCTCTACTAACTGGAGCCTTGTAGGCGTACTGAGGGTGTCGCTCCCCAAGCTCTAGCAGTGTGGTTGTCTTTCTCAAGGCGTCGCACCTCAAGTTATGGGTTCTTGAGTGGCGTGCTTATGGCACCGCACCTTTGGCTCCGAGGGGGATTGGGGCGCTAAGGCATCAATCCTCCAGCTCCGAGGGAGTAGGGTGGCGCTAAGGCATCAAGACTCAAGATCCGGGGGAGCCATGGGGCGCGCTCAAAGCGTCGCACCTCAGTATGATATGGCGCTCTCAAGGCGTCGCACCTCATGTTCCTGATGCGTGGGTTGTGTGCTCATGCCATCGTCCCTAACGCTCTAGGAGACTGGTTGGGGCACTCAAGGCGTCGTGCCTCAAGCTCCGAGAACCTAGCGGGCGCTCAAGGCGTTGCGCCTCAAGCTCAAGAAGACTAGGTGGATGTTTAGGGCGTCGCGCCACAAGTTCCAAGGGGCTGTATGGAACTCAAGTAGCTGCTCCTCAAGCTCTAGGATGGTGGTGCTATCGGATGAGGGATCCTCACTTTCCTAGAATGAGGTGATTTTCTTAGTATTTACGTTGATTTCCCTATAGCTACATATATGCGGGCACATAGTTAAGGGATAAGGAGATTGCTACTAAGTAACTCATTCTCTACTAAGGAGGAGTAATCATAACAAGAAGTACATTGGAATACAACATCTCAACTCACGAAGTATAGTCCACCACTCTTTCATATCCTCTTGGTGCTATTGATAACGTGCCATGGATTCTCAACATTATTGACTATATGTTAAGGATAACTAGTGAACACCACATCTCAACTCACAAAGGCTATTCATCCTCTAAAGTATCTTAAAAAGCTCATGGGATATAGCGGGGTTGCTACTAAACAATTTATCTCAACTCACGAAGAGTGTTCACCCAAAACTCCCCTTTAGGACTTAACATAGCTTAATTCATTCATTCAAATGTGAGTGTGTGTGTACATGTGAGAACACCTTGCGCATAAGCTTCACTTCATTTACATTTAACTTCTATACATGCTTAGACCTTCATTTATCAAATAAAATACTTTACATGCTTCACATAATCATATAAGTACTTTATACATAATCTTTAACATACTTCTCACAACATGCTTTTTATACATAATCAAACACTAGCAACATAAGCAACTCTTGGCATAACTTCAAGAATTTCAAAACTCCTTATTAACTTTCTTTTATGGATGAACTACCTTCTCCAACATTAAACATGCTCATATACAAAACTTTTTCACACATTTAAACTTAACAGAAAGGCAAGACAAATTTTCTCCAAATTCAAAAATCTTATAGTGAACATCAATCTAAAACCATAAAGCATGCTTAAAATTTTAAAATATTATTCTTTGAGAAATTCATCAAGAAGGCATGATCATTTGAAGTATAATACCATATAAACACATCTCATAAAACATTAAAACCATAAATCATTAAACAAAAGCAATTTTCTAAAAAACTTGGACTCCTTTACAGTGAATTTAAAACATCACCATGTCACATGCTTAAATTTTCAATAATGCACCTTTTAAGAAATTTTAACAAGACGGCATAATTACATGAGGGATAAGAACCACACTAACTAACTCCAACGAGACACGGTAAGTTTCACTAAGTGCAATATTAGAGTAAATTCCCATACTACCACTCCTACTTAGTGGCCCTTGAGGATTCTCTTGGACTAAGTACATTACATGCTATTTTACTCAACATTCATTCTCCCCCACTTAGGGTAAAGACATCTTCAAGGTATCATACTTAAAAGAACCATTATGCCTCTAACAGGGTAGGAACTCACACTACCCTCAACTCCTGCACATCAAGACTAAACATCAACCTTACAAGTTATGCTTAACACATCCCTTTTTGTTTTCAAGCCTAAAAAATTCACTTAAATACCTCCTCATTAAACTCTTAGTAATCATTTAACATAATTTCATGGAATAATCTTCCTCACTAGATATGGATACCACATTTCCATCTTATTGTAATCCTACATCACAACATCCACCAATCACAAGTACAACTATGAAACATTAGCAACACAACGAAGTTCCCTTCAAATTTTATAAAAGCACCACATTTTCTCAATATTCCTCAAATTAAAAACTTAAGGTGTATCTACCATCATTGAACATAATCACTAGATAACTCATTTGTTCTTAAAGGTATTTTATTCAATCCTTATAACTCTTACCATTCTTAAAAGTACATCACCATAAAGTTTATCATCAAAAGACTTCCAATATCATAAATCACACCTAGCCATAAATGATATCACATTCAAATTTTCAGAATTTACCTTCACATCCACTCTTTTAGCAACAAATCCATCATAACATCAAAACTCAACTTTTCTATCCCTCAAACATAGAAAAATATCACCTATCAAGTAATCACACCTAGAAGATTATCGGACAAGGGAACATAAGAGAGAGAGAGGCCTTATGGAGTTAAGCTCTATGGCAAAATTCAAGAGTAATGAAGAAAGTGAAACTCTATCGTCCTGTAGCCTCTTGTCCATGTATTTGTCGCGACTCACACCAATAACAAAGATACAACAGAAGTGGCTTGTGAGACTTTTAGACCCTGAACTATTTCACAAAACCTTATTCTCTAATACCAAGTCTGTCACAACGTCAAAACAACCCTAGAAGTTATGGAGAACCATTTAATGGAGACCTGAATACTTGACCCTTTTGTGTCTTGTATAAGGTCTTTAAGTATCGTTCATTACACAAGACATGAACAATAGTGCGGAATTAAAACCTTTCAAGAAAAATAACATAAAAAGGAATTCTTTATAAATACTTAAGAAATAACATCGTCACAAGCCAACTTAAGAAACGACATAATGAACTTAGGGACACGGTCCTTTACATTTTAATAACTATATAATAGGTCTTAACATAAAGAAACAAAGAATATGAATTATGCCCTCTAATATATGAAGACAGGCTTTGTCTTGAGAGGACCTTTCTTAAGATTTGACTTCTTGACTTCAACCTTACTTCCAACTTATATTTATATATTATAGAAAAGTATGAAGTTAGTACAAATAATTTACCTAGTATGACATATTCAAAAACATGCAAAATGGGAGATTTTAGTAAAATAACATTTCATGAACATTAAGTAAAACATTCACAAATATAAAAGTAAAACATCATAAGAATTCTAACTTAACACTTAAAAGAAGGATTTCCATATTTTTAAACCAAAAAACATTTTACAATAACTTCAAAAAACATAGACTACCTAGATGCCCATTTACATTGAACAAATTTAGCCATTACAGTGAAACATATCAACATTTACAATGAATTAAACTTGTGGAATTAAATGAACTACTCAATTCTAAATGAGTGAACTTCCAAGGCCATGTGAAAGAGAAATTGAACTCATTTTCCGTAAGGATGTCCCTACCTCTGGATTATACTAAGACTAACTAAGGTAAGACATGAAGGAAGTATGCTTATACATCCTACAATACACACTAAATTAATCCTAAAGACTACCCCTTTAGGTTTACTCAACTGGGATAAACAAGACCCTCAATCAATTGCAAGAAATCAAAAGACACCCAACAAACCCCAAAGTCTTCCCTTTTTGACTGCCTACTTGGTGCAATGAGTAGATAACGTACCATACCACCACCTAACCTAAGTAGTATACTCTTTTAGATGGTTTGGCAACAAGACTTCCCTATCGAAAGGTCCTACCTAGTGCAATGAGTAGATAGCGTCTCATACCACCATCTACCCTAAGTAGTATGGTGTTTTAGAAGACTTAGTTCTATAAATTCTTTTGTGGGGGTAAGATTAACCAACATAGACAACGAGATCTAGACATGACATCCCGATATTGACCCCAATCGGATAAGGGATCATTACTTGCCTAGAATAAGGTCATTTTCTTACTATTTACATGGCTTTCCCAATATCTACACCTATCACTACACCATTTTAGGTCTACGGCAACACTAAATCTTGACAACGCTTATAAAGTGTTGCCTAAAATACTTTTGGGAACACTTTTAAAGTGTAGCCAATGATTTTGACTTTTAGCTACATTAATTTTAGCAACACTTCTAAAGTGTACTCTTTAATGGGATAAACTACACTTTATAAGTGTTGTTATAGTTGGCAACAATTATTTACATGAATGGCAACACTTTTAAAGTGTGTTATTTTTATAATTGAAAATACAACACATTAAAAATGTGGCCTTAGTGTTTTCACCAAAATTTTATATTCCCTCCAACATTTTAACATTAAAATTTCATCTCCCTCCCATTTTTATTTGGCCAAAAAAATAAAACATTAAAGAAAAATTAAAAAGAATAAAACATTAAAGAAATAAAAAAAGGCCACATTTCCTAAAACTTCAGCTGAAGCTTCCATTTTCAGCTGAAGAACCCGTCATCTCCGGTGGCTTCATCTTCATCATCGGTGGTCGTTCGGAGATCTCGATCTACTCGGAGCACAGTTTTTCAGTCCGCGTGTCTCGGATCTCGCGATTCTGAAAATGAAGCAGCACAGGTTTGTTTTGTATGTTTTTTGTTGCATTCTTCAGCTTTATGAAGGCAATTTCGTAAATTTACAGATTGAAGAACGACACATTTTTCAGTTTCATGGTTGTTCACCGATGACATACGAAAATCCCTCAGATTTGTCATTGTTCATCAAGGACAGAATAGAAGGCTTCACTTAAGTAGATGATGTCTCAAAGTTTCATCACATTGAAAGGATTTTGTTGGTATACAGTTTATAAGGTAAATATTTTTATGTTTAGAAGTCTTAATTTATGGCATCAGTGTTTATTGCTTTAACACATTTAACTTTAGGGTTTTGATATTCTTGGGTTATTGATACGATTTTTGTTGATTTTGTTTATGCAAAAGGAAATAAGGCAACAGAAGGTTTTTTGGCTTTATTTTTCTTTTAACTTGGTTTGAGTAATTTGGTTGTTATAGTTTCAGCATATCTTTGATGTGTGGTTTTCGTGTTAATAGATCATAGATTGTGTTAATCTTTACGAGGTTAATAGACTGAAGTTGTATATAGATTGGGGTTAAGCACCATTTCATGATTCGATGTTTAGCATGGACCTTCTTTAATTGTTTTGGCTTATGTTTAAGAATGTTATTGGCTGGAATAGTGCACTCTGGGATTTGTTCAATAAATCTTACTAGAAAAAGAAGATAATTTTTGTTACCTTCATGTTAAATCTCTCTACATTAGATTTTAAGTTCATTATGATATTTCTGCTCTAGATATGCAGAATCCAATATTTTATGATTTGTGAATGATGAATTATTATGGTTGGTGTCTAAGTAGCATTTCTTTCTACTACTTTGTTGAAGCATATACCTATAGTAATTTTCTATTTGATTAAAGGACTTTACCTGTAGCTGCCTCTGTGTATCTTCCGGATACAGTCACAAATAATAGTTGCCAAGGCGGGGAGATGAACTAGTCAGCTCATCAACAAATTTTGCAAGATCAGGTCTCCAAATCTTTCAAAGAAGAAGTAGTGAACAGGTGCACTCAACTGTTGCCACTGTTCTGTTTCTTTGTCTACATTTCAACTGTCTTTCATTATCATCTTTAAAACTTTAAGGGGTTTATTTCTTGTACAGGTAATTTGTTAATGATCTTTGGTGGTAAGTTAATTTCTTGTTGGTGGAGTTAATACTGTTCAGTGCAAATGCATTTCGTTTCAACTTGGTAATAATTGAACAGATAAGATAGCTATTACTTTTTCTAGGTCTCTCGGAGTTTCAATTGACTTCACAACATACCTTCACATGAAATTTTTTTACTTTTTATATGTCGATATACATAGGCTTCAAATTATGAGAACTATACTCCTTCTACCTCGTGCCTCACCTTGAAAAAATCATGCATCTTTTCCTTCTTCCTTGCAATGGTGGCTGCAAACATGTTTTCTACTTTAGGTACTAGTCTTCATTTTGCATTATGTTCTTAAAATGCTGGATGTAGAATTGGAGCTTTCACTAATATGTTTCCTAGTAACTTCATGTGTATATTGCTTGTGTACCTAATTTCGCATCACAAGAGAGCTCGCGATCTTTGGAATCACTGCGCCTTGAAAAATATGCAGAGGTGAGTACACTGTTGTGCACTGAATATTTTTTATTTTGGTATCAACTTTCTCTTGTAGTGGTTTAATGATGTCTTCTCAACTGATATATTTGATAAGTGTGAGAATATTCTTAGTCGACTATCAGAAAAGCATGGAACCTGATGTACTCATGGAACACTTTTAACATTTTCCCTTGTTTCTGTACCTGGTTTTATTGATTTTATGTATTTCAGGAATCATACTGGTGGAGAAATGCTACAAAGGAATTCTCAAGCTATCAGTGATGATGTACGGAAGCAATTATACCATCATACTGATTCAATAATGTGTTGCACCATCAAAATGAATGTCAGTTTTTGCATGTTGTTGTTGCAAGATGAATTGGAGGCAGAACTTGAAGAATTAGAAGAGTAGCTGCTTCAACCAGCAGCTACTGTTCTTGCTGCTCCAGTCGATGTTCCTACAGGGAAGCAACCTACTCATCCCATCTTTAGAACTGTACAAGTGAAGAAAATAAGCTTGGTGCGTTGCAATTAGAAATGGATCTTTGAGCTAGTATACCTATTATTTTTAACTAGTAACTTACTGATTGGTGAAATGTGAGGACTGAGGTCCTGTGTTTGAAAGGTTCCACCAAAAAAATGCAAACATGATTTGATATGAACTGTTGGAGTCCTTGCTTCCATTTGCATATAGTGTATCTAGTAGTATTTACAATCATTTGGTTTAGATTAATTGGATGAAAACACCAGTATGGAATTGCTATATATGATCCTTTATTGGTTTGTGATCATATTTGTTTTTCTGCAGGCATTATCACAGGTAGCTTACATAAAGAGACGCTCGTACGCATGTCAGAAAAATACTTAAAATGCTTTAACATTTCTCCTTGCTATGGAAACTCATTTTTGTTGTTGTACTCATTATAAAACATATGGATTGAGAACATTTGCAGGCTGCGTGGAACATATTATAGCTACCATAAGCAGGTAACCAATTTACTCTATATAAGTCTGCTTGATTGCTCTCTCCGCCCTCTTCAAATTCTCTTTAACTGAAACTTGATTTATTAGCGAAAGAAAATAATAAATTAATTGTTGTAATGTTAGTTGTTCCTTCAGAAAATATATGAGAAATAATCCTCAAGCATATTTTTCTTTATTCTACACTATCTTTCCAATTTAGTCATGCTGCAAAAGCTACGTTATGAGATCCTTCTAGTCGTCACTTGAACATGTTCTCAGACTATGTCTAGATAGATAGGTAGCTTATGTTCTATGTTGAAAGAGTCTCAGAGAGTTGTTCTTATGGATTACGTAAACATCTGTCAGGGATGTAATTTAGGATTCTTTTCAATATATATTGAAGCTGTCTAAATGATAGACTAATTGAAAATTTATGTTAAACTTTGTACTTATGTATAGTTTTTATTTCTCCGTACTGTCACACTAAAGTCTATGTTTCTGTTTTCATTATGTCCAAAGCTACTATGAACTTTGTTGTAAAGTTTCCAAAATAGAATTTTACAACCTCGATTTCTAAATTAACAGGTGGCATCTTCACTGAACACTTACAAGTGTTTTCTTCTGCAATCTAGCTCTTTAGTATTCATTTGGCATGGAAAGCAAAGTACCCATGAGCAACAGAACTTAGCAGCGAAGATTGTGGAATTCCTGAAGGTGAGGCTTTTATCGAAGTAGAAAAAAGGCGCTCTTTGTCATTGTTATCCCAACTAACATACCCTGTGTTTATCCTAGTTTATGTTGCATTAGGCTAATTTTGTTTGGTCTGTTTTATTCACAAACTCAGCCCAGAGTGACCGTGAAACACACTAAGGAAGGAACAGAAAGCTCAGCTTTCTGGCTTGGTATTGGAGAAAAACAAGATTATTCAGCAACAAATTAGCTCCTGAAGCCACCAGGGAACCTCACTTGTTTTCTTGTTCTGTTAATAGAGGTGCATCCTTCTCACCCTTCGATATTTATCCCGAATGAGGAAATTTTTCTCTTCTAATTGTCTTTATCAAATGATTTCATGTTAACTCGTGGATGTCCAGGAAAATTTGAGGTAATATCTAGAGAATTCAATTATAACTAAAATTAAAATTTCTGGTTGTGTATATCAAACAGGTTAATATTTTCTATTAAAATAACAGGTTGAAGAAATCTATAACTTCACTCAAGATGATTTGTTGACTGAGGATGTCATGGTTATCGACACACATCCTGAAGTTTTTGTTTGGGTTGGTCAATCAACAGACTCCAAAGAAAAGCAAAGTGCTTTTGAAATTGGACAGGTAATACTAGTTAGTGTCATATGTATCTCATATATTGAAAGTACTTGTTCGTTTTCATTTTTACTCGAGTAATCGAAGAAGTTGATCACAGAAATATGTAGAGCTGGCTACATCTTTGGAAGGGTTATCCTCTTATGTTCCATTGTATAAAGTCACAGAAGGAAATGAACCATGATTCTTTACAACATTTTTCTCATGGGATCCTGTAAAAGCTACTGTAAGTGACTAAAGCTCTCTCTCTCTCTCATTATATCGTTTAAATTTGGTATGTTCCAAAGCCTACCGGAACAAGTCAGAGTTCACAAAGAGCAGCTGCAGTAGCTGCATTGTCTAATGTTCTTACAGAGGAAATGAAACAGTCAAATTCGCGTGGATCTTCTCTCATTCTATTTTTTTCTTTGCCTATGTTTGTGTGTTAATAAGTTAAAACAAGAATAAGTTTATTTAGAACTAATCCTATTTGGTTTAAGAGCTCTTGGTTGTATTTATCTTGTCGTCTTATCTTGAATCCTTAGTTTGTGATTAGTCGCTGCTCTATTTAGTTCTTCTTGTTGATTCTTTAGTCTCTACATGATTTGCTCGAACTTTGTAGTCCTTATAATGTGTAATTTTTACATTGAAATTGTATTTAGATTTGGATTGGTTGTCTTACAGTGAATTCTTTCTGATTATGCACTTCCATCAATTAATTCACGAACTTATAATTTTAATTTAAATGTGCAGGAAAATGCAGGTAATTGAATTTGAATTTGACCAGAAGTAAACTCGATCTATTGTGTCAAAAGATGAAGAAATTTTTGTATTGTTGTCATATACGTTTGAATGACACTTTTGGGTTTTTGGAACTTGTTGATAGTAGAGATCTTTAAGCAATCACTTTCTATGTTTTGGTTGTACATGAAATATTTCTCGAAGTTTATTTGAAATATATAGCTTCAATTTAATGATTAATTAGTTCATTTTGTGTTTTAGGTCACTTGTATGTATGTAAATATATTATATATATTTGTGCTACATGTAGGCTTATAAATGTTGAAGTTACACTTTATAAGTGTTGCTCTAGATGAGAATAAAGTAACAATTTATAAGTGTTGCTATAGCTGACATATAAAGTAACACCTTATAAGTGTTGCAATAGATGAGATATAAAGTTACACTTTATAAATGTTGCAATAGATGACCAATAAAAGGCAACACTTTTTAAGTGTGACCAATAAATCTGAAAAGGCAACGCTTTTAAGTGTAGTCTAACAAAAAATAGGTGTTGCTAATGCAAGTCTTCAAAGCGTGCCCTTATACCTATTTGGCTACGCTTTATAAGTGTAGCCAAAGATTGCAACATTTAAAAAGTGTTGCCTAATGTCAAAGGTTACGCTTCTTTTGGGCAGCCCCTAAAAAGTGTTGCTGAATGTCCAAAAGTGTAGCCTTTTATCAAAGACCACACTTTTTGCTAGTTTAGGCTACACTTACGTGGTGTTGCTGTAGGCCGAAAATGGTGTAGTGTATGCGGGCGCATAGTTGGGGGATAAAGAGATAGGTACTAAGTAACTCATTCTTTACTAAAGAGGAGTACTCATATAAAGAGGTACATTGGAATAAAACATCTTAAATCACGAAGTATAGTCCACCTCTCCTACATATCCTCTCGGTGCTAGGTATAACTTACAACTGTTTCTCAACATTATAAACTATAATTTGAGGATGACTAGTGACCACCATATCTGAACTCACGAAGGGCATTCATCCTCCTACCTATCTTAGAAAGATCATGGGATGTAAAGGGATTGCTACTTAGCACTTCATCAAATCATACGAAGAGTGTTAAACCCAAAACTCGGCATTAGGACTTAACTTAGATTCATTCATCCATTTAAATGTGAGTGTGTGTGTGTGTACATATGAGCAGACTTTGCACATAAGCTTCACTTCATTGACCTTTAACTTGTTTACATGCTTAGACATTCATTAGTCACATCAAACACTTTACATGATTCACTTAATCATATAATTCTTTTTTACATAATCCCTAACAGACTTCTCATAACAAGCTTCATCAAATACTTAACAAGAGTAACTTCATTAAGCATACTCTCTAGCCTATTTCATAAAATAGCTTCAACAGGCACATTTAACAAGAATATCATCATTCTAATATTACCTCACACAACAAGCCTTCATGTCCTCATTCACAATATACTATTAACTTTACATTCATAAAATTCTAGGAAACATCGCCATAAGGGCGTCGTGCCTCAAGCTTTGGGAGCCTGGTTAGCGATCGCATGGTGTCGCGCCTAATGCTCTGGGAGCCTGGTAACGCGCTCAGAGCAACAGGCCTCAAGCTCTAGGAACCTGGGTTACATACTCAGGGCGTCGTACCTCAAGTTTCGGGAGCCTAAGTATTACCATCAAGGAATCGCGCCTCAAGTTTTAGGGTGCAGGGGGTGATCAAGACGCTACGCCTCAAGCTATAGAAGCTTGGGTGGCACGCTCAGGGCTTCATGCCTCATCTCTAGGAGCCTTGTTTGCGCTCTCAAGGCTTCGCTCCTCAAGCTCCTGCAGCTTGGTTGGCACAATGAAGGCGTCGCTCTAAAGATGTAGGAGCCCAGTGGCGCGCTTAAGACATCACACCTCAAAATTAAGGGGGGCTGAGGCCGCTCAAAGATTTTCACCATAAGCTCAAGGAGTTGTGCCTCAAGCTCTGGTATCCTTGATGGCGCATTTAGGGAATCGGGCCTCAAGCTTAGGGCGCGTTGTGCCTCAAGATCCACTACCAAAGGTGGAACACTTAGAGCGTTGTTCCTAAAGATCCTGGATCCTGGTTAGCATGCTCAGGGCATCCCTCCTCAAGATCCTGGCAACGTCGAGGGTTCCATGCCATCATGTCTCTTGGACAACACACACTGTCAGATGACGTTGGGCGTGGCATGTCATCATCGCCCTTGGACTGCACACACAATTGGACGACTTTGGGAGTTGAAAGCCTTAATCTCCCTTGGACTTCACACATAGACAAACCATGTCATGCGTGGCATGACATCATCGTCCCTGTATTACATATATAGTTTGAAGACTTCGGGCCTGTCATGCCCTCTTAGCCTTTGGACAGGTTACACGGTCGGAGGACGTCTGCCGTTACATGCCTACCAAGCCCTTAGACAGTAAACATGGTCGGAGAACATTGTTGTGGCATGCCATCAAAGCCCTTGGATAGAAAACACGGTCGAACGACGTCGGACGTGGAATGGCATCATAGCCCAGGGACAACACACACGGATTAACGACGTCGGGCATGGCATGCCATCATTGCCCTTAGACAGCACATATTGTCAGACGTAGTCGGGCATGGCATGCCATCATCTACCTTGGATTGCACAAACGAAGACAAGATGTCGGGCGTGTCATGCCATCATTAACCTTGGATAACTCACAGGGTCAAAGGATGCCGATTTTTGCATGTCATCATTGCCTTTTGATAGCACACACGCTCGGATGGCATCAGGCTTGACATGACATCATTGCTCCTGGAACGCAAACATGGATAGACGACATCGTGTGTGGCATGCCGCAATCGCCGTTGGACTACATAAACACCGACGGACGATGTCAGGCATAACATTCCATCATAGCCATTGGACAGCACAGACGGTCAGATGACCTAGAACATCGCATGCCATCATCGCTGTTGGACTGTACACATGGACAGAGGATGTCGTGCGTTGCATTCAATCATTTCCATTCAACTGCACACACGAACAATGATGTTGGGCGTGGAATGACATCATCGCTCTTGGAAAGCCCATACAGTCGGACGACATTGTGTGTGGCTTTCAATCATAGCCCTTGTACGCCACACCCAGTCAGACAACATCGGGCATGGCACCCTATAATAGACCTTGGATAGCATATAATGTCGGACGTAGTAGAGCTTGACATTCAATCATATCCCTTGTTCATCACACACGGTCAGATGATGTTGGGTGTGGCATGCCAGCAACTCCCATTCACCGCTCACATGGTCGGAGAACATCGGGCGTTGCATGCAATTATGGCCCTTAGAAGCTAATATGGTCAGACAACGTTGGGCGTGGCATGCCATCATTACCCTTAGACTGCAAACACGGTCTCACGATGTCGGGCATCGCATGCCAGCATATCCCTTGACCTTCACACATGAATGAACGACATGGGGCATGGAATACCATTATAGCCCTTTGACAACACACATGGTCGGATGACTTCGAGTGTCGCATGACATAATGGCCCTTGGATTGCATACACGATCGAACGAATTCTGGTGTGGCATGCCATCATTATCCTTGGACAACACATATTATCAGACGTCGTCTGGCGTCGCATGGCATCATCTAACTTGGATTGAACACATGAAGATACGGTGTGGTGCGTGGAATGCAATTATTAACCTTGGATAGCACATAGGGTCAAAGGATGTTGATCTTTGCATGTCATCATGGACTTTTGACCGCACACACGCTTGGATGGCATCGGGCTTGACATGTCATCATTGCCCTTTGAATGCAAACATGGTTAGGTGACATCATGTGTGGCATGCCGCAAATTGCCCTTGGACTGTATCAACACCGACGGACGATATCAGGCATAACATTTCATCATAGCCATTGGAAAGTACACACGGTCAGATGACCGATAACATGGCATGCCATCATTGTCGTTGGACTGTACACATGGACAGAGGATGTCGTGCGTTGCATTGGGCATGGAATTCCATCATCGCCCTAGGACTACACACACAGACTGACGACATTGGTTTTGGCTTTTCATCATATCCCTTGGACAGCACACGCGGTTAGAAAAATCGGGCATGGCACGCCATCATAGACCTTGGATATCTCATACGGTCGGACATAGTCGGGCTTGCCATTCCATCATCACCCTTGGATAACATTAACGGTCAGACGATGTTGGGTGTGGCATGCCATCAATTCTCATTGACCACACAAATGGTCAGAGGACGTCAAGCGTGGCATGCCATCATTGTCCTTGACAGCTAACATCGTATGATGACGTCAGGCGTGGCATGCCATTATTACCCTTGGACGACTTCGGGCATGGCATGCCATCATCTCCGTGGACCTTCACACACGGAGACACAACATAGGGCGTGGCATGCCATCATCGCCCTTAGACAACACACATGGTCGGATGACGTCAAGTGTTGCATGCCTTTATGGCCCGTAAATAACATACACAGTCGAACGACGTCTGATATGGCGTGCCATCATTTCTCCTTGAAAGCACACACAGTTGCACGACGTGGGCGTGGCATGCCATCATTGCCCTCGGACAACACACACGATCGCACGACATTGGGTGTGGCATGCCATCATATTCCTCAAACATCATACACGGTTTGGACGATGCCGGGTGTGGAAAGCCTGCCTAGCCGTTGGACAGCACTTACGGTCAAACGATGACTGTCGTGCCATGTCATCATAGCCCTTGGATAGAAAACACGGTCGGAAGACATCGAGCATGGCATGTGATCACAGATATTGGAACGCACACACAGTCGAATGACGCTAGGTGTGGGATGACATCATCTCCCTTGGACGACACACACGAATGGAAAATGTTGGAAGTGGCATTCTATCATCGCGCTTGGACAGGACACACGGTCCAACGACATTGGGTGTGGCTTGCCATCATAGCCCTTAGACTGTAGACACGGATGAAGGATGTCGAACATGGTATGTCATCATAGTCCGTAGACCATACACATGGTCGGACAACGTAGGGTGTGGCATGCAATCATTTACCTTAGGCACCCCACATGATCGGACGATGTCAGACGTGGCATGCCATCATAGCCATTGGGTAGCATACTCAGTCGAACGATGTTCAGCATGGCATATCCTATTAGCCCTTGGTCAATACACACGGTTGGATGACATCGTGTGTGGCATGCCCGCGTAGCCCATAGACATCACACATGGTTAGACGACGTCACGTGTGGCATGTCGTCAAAGCCTTTGGAAAGCACACACAGTTGGACGACATCGGACGTGGCATTACCGCGCAACTCTTAGTCAGCAAACACAGTATGACGATGTTAGGCGTGACATGCCATCATAGCCCTTAGACAGCACATAGGGTCGGATAATTTCGGGCATGGCATGTCATCATAGACCTTAGATAGAACACACGATCGGATGACGTCGGGAGTAGCATGGCATCACCCCACTTGGATTGCACACAAGCACAGACTATGTCGGGCATGACATGCCATCATCTCCCTTGGAAAACACATACGGTCGGACTACGTTGGCCATGACATGCCATTATGGCCCTAGGACAGCACACACGGTGGGATGACATCGAGCGTGTCATGCCATTATCTCCCATGGATGACACACATGATCAGATGAAATTGGGTGTGGCATTCCATCATAGCCCTTGGAAAGCACAAACGGTTGGAAGACATCCAACATGGCATGTGATCATATCCATTGGACTGCACACGATCGGATAACGTTAGGCGTGGCATTCCATCATTAACCTTGGACTGCACATACGAATGGACAATGTTGGAAGTGTCATGGTATCATCGCCCTTGGACAGCACAGACGATGGAATGACGTACGGTGTGGCTTGTTATCATAGACCTTGGATTGTAGATACAAAAGGACGATGTCAGGCGTGGCGTGTCATCTTCGGCAATGGATATCATAGACATTTAGCAATGGCGTTCGTGGCATGCCTTTCATGGTCCTTCGATAGCACACATGGTCGGATGACTTCGAGCATGGCATGCTATCATCGCTCTTGGACAACATACACGATCGTACAATGTCGGCATGGCATACTATCATCACACTTAGGATGCATACACGGTGGGACAATATTATTAGTGGCATGCCATCATCGCCCATGAAAGGCTCTCACGGTCGTACAATGTCGGCCATGGCATGCCATCATATCCCTTGGACAACACACAAGGTTGGAAGACATCTTGTGTGGAATCCCATCATATCTCTTGGATAGGACACATAGTGGGGCGACGTATGGCGTGGAATTCCCACGTAGACCTTGGACTGTACACACGGTCGGACGACATCAAGCGTGGCATTAAATCATATCCCTTTGACAGCACACATGGTTGGATAACGTCGAGCATGACATGTCATCATAGCTATTGGAGAGTACACTTAGTCGTACGACAATGGGTATGGCATGCCGTCATCTTTCCTTGACTCCATAGATGAATGGACATTGTCGGGTGTGGTATGCTGTCATTGCCTTTGGATAGCACACACAGTCAGATGATGTCATGCGTGCTAGGCCATCATGTCCTTTGGACATCACACACAGTAGGACGACGTCGGTCGTGGCATGCTAGCGTAGCACTTGGACATCTCACATGATTGGATCACATCAAGTGTGGCATGAAACCATAGCTATTACACAGTACACACGTTCAGATAACGTTGGGCGTGCCATGGTATCATAGACCATGGAAAATGCACACCGTCTGAGGACGTCGGTCATGTCATGAAATCATTGCTTTTGGAAAGCACATATTGTTGGACGTCATCGGGCGTGGCATGCTATCATCTAGCTTGGATTGCATAAATGGACAGATGATGTCCGTCGTGGCATGCCATCATTAACCTTGGATAGCATAGACGGTCGAACAATGTTGATTTTTGCATGCCATCATGGCCTTTTTACTGCACAAATACTAGGATGGCAGCACACTTAACATGTCATCATTGCCCTTGGAATGCACACATGGTCAGACGACATCGTGCGTGGCATGCCGCCATCGCCCTTGGACTTTATACACACCGACAATCGATGTCGGGCATGGCATATAATCATAGACATTGTACATCACACATAGTAAGACGACCTCAAACATGGCATGCCATCATTGCAGTTGGAATGTACACATGGACATAAGATGTCGTGTGTTGCATTCAATAATTGCCCTTCAACTTCACACACAAATGAACGATGACGGGCATGGAATTCCATGATCGCCCTTGGATAGAACACACAATTGGACGACATTGGGCATGGCTTGCCATCCGATTTTTGCACAACAAACACGATCAGAAGATATCGGGCATGGCATGCCATCATAGACCTTGGACAGCACATACGGTCGGACGTACTCAGGCATGCCATTCCATCATCAACCTTGGACAACGTGAACTGTCGAACGATGTCAGGTGTGGCATGCCCTCACGCCCATTGACAACACACATGGTCGATCAAAGTTGGGAGTGGCATACCATCATGGCCCTTGAGAACTCACATGGTCGGATGACGTCGGGTGTGACATGCAATCATTAGCCTTGGACTGTACACACGGTCGGACGACGTCAGGCATGTCATTCATAATCTACCTTGACCTTCACACACGGATATACAACATGGGGCGTGGCATGCCATCATCACCCTTAGACAACCAACATGGTCGGATGACGTTGAGTGTCGCATGCCATCATGGCCCTTAGATAACATACACGGTCGAACGACATTTGGAAAGGCATGCCCTCATTTCTCTTCGAAAACACACACGGTCGGACGACGTTGGCATGACATGCCATCATGGATCTCGAACAGCGCACACGATCGCACAACATAAGGTGTGGCATGCCATCATATACCTTCGACATCACACACGGTCTGGACGATGTCGGGCGTGGAATGCTTGCCTAGCCCTTCGACAACACATATGGTTAGACGACGTTTGCCGTGGCATGTCATCATAGCCCTTGGACAACAAAAACAGAGGGAAGACATCGAGCGTGGCATGTGATCATAGATATTAGACTCCATACATGGTTGGATGACGTTAGGCGTGGCATGACATCATCTCCCTTAGATGACACATAGGAACGAACAATGTTGGAAATGGCATGCTATCATTGCCCTTGGACAGCACACACGGTCGAACGACATTGGGCGTGGCTTGCCATCATAGCCCTTGGATTGTAGACACGGATGGACGATGTCGGACGTGGTATGTCATCATAGACCTTAAACAACACACATGGTCAGACGACATTGCGTGTGGAATGCAATCATTTATTTTATACAGCCCACACGATCAGACGAAGTCAGGCATGGCATGCCATTATAGCCCTTGGGTAGAATACCTAATCGAATGACGTTCGACATGTCATATCATCATAGACCTTGGACAACATACTCGGTTGGACGACGTCATGCGTGGCATGCCCGCGTAGCCCATACACATCAACATGGTTGGACGACGTCACGTGTGGAATGTAATCATAGCCCTTAGAAAGCACACACGGTTGGACGACATCGAACATGGCATTCCTGGGCAGCCCTTAGTCAGCACACACTGTCTGATGATGTCGGGCGTGACATGCCATCAAAGACCTTAAACAACACACACAGTCGAAGGATGTCCGGCATGGCATGTCATCATAGCGCTTAGATAGCACACATGGTCGGATGACGTCAGGAGTAGCATGCCATCATCCCCCTTGGATTGCACACAAGCACGGATGATGTCGGGCGTGGCATGCCATCATCTCTCTTGGACAACACATATGGTCTGACTACGTTGGCTGTGATATGCCATCATTTCCCTAGGACAACACACATGGTGGTATGACATCGAGCGTGTCACGCCATCATAGCCCTTGGACAATACACATGATCAGATAAAGTCGGGCGTGGCATTCCATCATAACCCTTTGAAAGCACACACAGTTGGAAGACATCAAGCGTGGCATGTGATCAAATCCATTGGACTGCACACACGGTCGGATAACCTTAGGTGTGGCATTCCATCATCGTCCTTGGACTGCACACATGAACTGAAAATGTTGTAAGTGGCATGGTATCATCGCCCTTGGACAACACAGACGATGGAACGACGTCGGGTGTGGCTTCCCATCATAGACCTTGGATTGTAGACACGGACGGACAATGTCGGGCGTGGCGTGCCATCATCGCCATTGGATAGCACACACATATAGCAACGATAGTCGTGGCATGCCATTCATGGTCCTTGGATAGCACACATGGCAAGACGACTTAGAGCATGTCATGATATCATCACTTTTGGACAACACACACGATTGTACAATGTCAGGCGCGGCATGCCATCGTCACACTTAGGCTGCATACACGGTCGGACGACATTATTAGTGGCATGCCATCATCGCCCATGGACAGCTCTCACGGTCGAACAATATCGGGCGTGGCATTCCATCATAGCCCTTGGACAACACACAAGGTTGGAAGACGTCGTGCTTGGCATGCCATCATATCTCTTGGATAGGACACATAGTGAGATGACGTTTGGCATGGAATTCCCACGTAGACCTTGGACTGCACACATGGTTGGACGACATCGAGCGTGGCAGTAAATGATAGCCCTTGGTCAGCACACACGATAAAATGACATCGAGCATGCCATGTCATCATAGCAATTGGATAGTACACTCTGTCAGATGAAGTTGGGCGCGTCATGCCATCATCTTCCTTTGACTTAAAAGACGAATGGACTTGTCGGGTGTGGCATGCCGTCATTGACCTTAAATAGCACACACAATCAGATGACGTTAGGAGTGTCAGGCCATCATGCCTTTGGACAACATACACGGTACGATGACGTCGACCGTGGCATGCTAGCGTAGCCCTTGGATTTATCACATCATTGGATGACATCGAGTGTGGCATGACACCATAGCCATTAGATAGCACATACGTTCGGATGACGTTTGGCGTGGCATGCCATTTTTGCCCTTGGACTGAACACATAGAAAGAAGTTGGCGAGCGTTGCATTCCATTATAGCCCTTGGACAACACATACGGTCGGATGATGTCTGGAGTGGCATGCCAACATGGCCCTTGGATAGCACACACGATCGGATGACGTCAGATGAATATGCCATCATAGCCCTTGGACAACTAACATTGTAGGACTAGATCGGGCGTGGCATGCCATCATGGCCCTTGGATATCACACACAGTCAGACAAAGCCAGGCGTGGCATGCCCGCCTAGCCCTTTGATAGAACACAAACGGATGACGTTGGGCATGGTATGCCATCTTAGACTTTTAAGTACGCACACGGTTGGACGACATTGTCACATCCGGTTTTATCACCATACGTAATCGGCGTCGGCGTCCTATTTTAGACTAAGACAAGACTCTTAGTCTTACATCATTGCATTCATGTATTAAAAATACAGAAGAATTTAAAACTTTTCAACTACTTCTAATAGGAGGTTTACATAGACCTCCACATACACATAATCAAAATAATATCGAATATACATAGTCTCGTTCTTATAAGAAGATTACATAGTCTTCTACTTTTATTTCACAAACTTGTATAGTAAAGAAATAGAGCCATAAACCCGTCTCATCTCATAAACCATCTAACGAGGACAATAACAATTGGCATACCCCTATATCAATGAAATTAAGCCGCATATAGGATTTATAAAACTTTGTCTCAAATAGGAAAAAGAATAAACACAGAAGTTGTAGTAGATAAGTAACTTCGCAAAGATAATATTGGTATCGTCCTCGAGGAAAATGAGGACCTACCACTTGGATGATATAAAATCCAAGTCTTCCTTCAGATAACCTCAAACCAAATTCAACGAACGGAACCGAAAATTTTTTGGGAAAAAGAGAAAATGGGGTTAGTACACCAGATATACTAAGTATGGGACCATATGCACAAATGCCAACATAGTTTTCTAGAAAGGGACATTTAATTAAATCATGTTATTTAAGGCAATCCTTTGAACATACTAAACAAATTAAATATACCATATGCACGTCATCATATAAAATCCATAATCTCATGAAACTCTATCATCACTTAATAATATCACAATAGAGGATAAGAGTAAACCACGTAAATAGCTAAGCAAACCAACAAACTATAATCCTTTGGAAGCCACAAGTGCAATTACCAAGCAAATTCCCATAAATCTACTCAATGAAGTAACCCACCAAAGATCATAATAAGCAATTAACTTCACATAGCATAGTTTTCCATCTCATACATTATTCTTTCTTTAAAAATGACAACCACTTTCATATTCATAAGCATCTTATTAAACATATAAAGTAGTTTACATTATATCATCATTTATATACATAATATTAAGTTCTCAAAGCTTCTATAAGTCAAACTAGTGCAAGGCATAGGTAGAGTCCCATACCCTACTTTAACCGATATAAAATACATGAGATAATGTTGAATCCGGTGAAACCTTACACCGATGGAAGGTGGTCTACCGGCAAAGGTAGAACCTAACATAAACATAGCTATCTAGGTGGATCCACTAGATTGTATCTTGTGGTGGCAACATAATTTATAGATCTTGGGAGAATAAATCATGGAAATATAAAATTTACACCCTACCTTGGGTTATGAGGTTATCCACCTCGTGAGGACCGTAGTTAACCCTACCTTCCTTATATAAGATGTCACCCCCTCACATACAAGCTCACTCGGTGCTAAGGTAGATCCTTTATTGAAATTCCTTTAGTATTCTTTTAATCATAACTTAGTTTATGTCATATGGTCTAACCCTTGTATAATCATCATCATCAATAGCTCAATAAGAATTGTATTAGTATAAGCCCTTCAATCACAATCCATATAAGTGAGGTTAACACTTTAGGATTTTATAATATTTTAAGCCACATTGATCATCATCCCTATAGAACATACACCTTAATCTACCTCGGTACATAGTAAAGACATTTCAATTTAACATCAACCACCCCATAATTTTAAACCAGAAAAACATTTACAGTAACTTCAAAAAACATAGAGTAAGTAGATGCCCATTTACATTGAAAAAATTTAGCCATTACAGTTAAACATTTCAACATTTACAATGTATGAAACTTGTGAAATTAAATGAACTACTCAATTCTAAATGAGTGAATTTCCAAGGCCAAGCGAAAGAGAAATTGAACTCATTTTCCGTAAGAATGTCCCTACCTCTTATTTATACTAAGACTAACTAAGGTAAGACAAGAAGGAAGTATGCATATTCATCCTTCAATACACACTTAATCAATCCTCAATATTACCCTTTTCGGTTTACTCAACTGGGATAAACAAGACCCTCAATCAATTGCAAGAAATCAAAAGACACCCAACAAACCCCAAATTCTTCCCTTTTGGAATGCCTACTTGGTGAAATGAGTAGATAACGTACCATACCACCACCTAACCTAAGTAGTATACTCTTTTAGATGGTTTGGCACAAAGCCTTCCCTATCGAAAGGTCCTACCGAATGCAATGAGTAGATAGCGTCTCATACCACCATCTACCCTAAGTAGTATGGTGTTTTAGAAGACTTTGTTCTATAAATTCTTTTGTGGGGGTTAGATTAACCAACATAGACAACGAGATCTAGACATGACATCCCGATATTGACCCCAATCGGATAAGGGATCATTACTTGCCTAGAATAAGGTCATTTTCTTACTATTTACATGGCTTTCCCAATATCTACACCTATGCGGGCGCATAGTTGGGGGATAAAGAGATTGGTACTAAGTAACTCATTCTTTACTAAAGAGGAGTACTCATATAAAGAGGTACATTGGCATAAAACATCTTAAATCACGAAGTATAGTCCACCTCTCCTACATATCCTCTCGGTGCTAGGTATAACATACCACTTTTTATCAATATTATAAACTATAATTTGAGGATAACTAGTGACCACCATATGTCAACTCACGAAGGGCATTCATCCTCCGACCTATTTTATAAAGATCATGGGATGTAGTGGGATTTCTACTTAACACTTCATTTAGTCTTACGAAGACTGTTAACCCAAAAACTCTATTTTAGGACTTAACTTAGATTCATCATCCATTCAAATGTGAGTGTGTGTGTACATGTGAGCAGACCTTGCACATAAGCTTCACATCATTTACCTTTAACTTGTATACATGCTTAGACATTGATTCAAACACTTTACATGCTTCACATAATCATATAATTCCTTTTTACATAATCCCTAACAAACTTCTCATAACAAGCTTCATCAAACACTTACCAAGAATAACTTTATTAAGCATAATCTCTAGCCTTTTTCATATAATGGCTTCATCAGGCACATTTAACAAGAATGTCATCATTCTAATATTACCTCACACAACAAGCCTTCATGTCCTCATTCACAATATACTATTAACTTACATTCATACAATTCTAGGAAACATCGCCACAAGGGCGTCGCGCCTCAAGTTTTGGGAGCCTGGTTAGAGATCGCATGGTGTCGCGCCTAATGCTCAGGGAGCCTGGGTGACGCGCTCAGAGCGACGGGCCTCAAGCCCTAGGAGCCTGGGTTGCATGCTCACGGCGTCATAACTCAAGTTTCGGGAGCCTAGGTAGCACCATCAAGGAATCGCGCCTCAAGTTTTAGGGTACAGGGGGTGATCAAGATGCTACTCCTCAAGCTCCAGAAGCTTGGGTGGCACACTCAGGGCGTCATACTCTAAGAGCCTTGTTTGCGCTCTCAAGGCTTCTGTCCTCAAGCTCTGCAGCTTGCTTGGCACAATGAAGGCGTCGTGCCTAAAGATGTAGCAGCCCGGTGGTGCACTTAGGACGTCACACCTCAAAATTAAGGGGGGCTCGGTCCGCTCAAAGATTTGCACCGTAAGACCAAGGAGTTGTGCCTCAAGATCTAGTATCCTTGATTGAGCATTTAGGGAATAGGACCTCAAGCTTAGGGCGCGTAGTTATCGTGCTCGAGGCATTGTTTCTTAACCACTATGAGTATGGTTGGCATGCTTAGGGTGTCACGCCTCATGCATGGGGGCTAGGTGTCGCTCAAAGCGCTGCGCCTCAAGCTCCAAGATCCTGGGTGGATCTCTAAAGGCATCGCACCTAAATCTCTGTGAGTCCGAGTGGCGCGCTTAAGGAGTCTCCCCTCTAGCTTTTGGAGTGTCGGTGGCGTCATGCCACAAGCTCTGGGAACCTTATTGGCGCGCTCAAGGAATTGCACCTCAAGCTTTCAATACTTGGGTGGCGCTCAAAGCGCTATGCCTCATGCTCAAGGATCTTGTGTTGTGTGCTATGGGCATATTTTTTAATCTCTGAGAGCCAGGATGGCACGCTCAACGCGTCGTACATCAAGCTACATGATCCTGGATGGTGCTCAAGGCACTTGATACGCTCAAACTTACTTCTCAAATAAGAAGTAAAGGGGTCGTGTCAAGTAAATAACCCAACTAGTGAGGTTGGGATCGTTCCCATGAGGAAAATAGTCTAGACTTTACTTCAACTTGTTATTACTATTGTTTGGTCAATAACTTCCTTGGAAAGTAAAAATATAAAAAGGGGGGTTTTATCTCTAATTAAGCGAAAATAACTAACAAACTTGAAAGAGACACTTAACAGCTTTGAATGTTGGGTTTTAATCAATTAATCGAAGTAACTAGGGTTTACGTGTTCCCCACAGGTTCATAACTTGATAATTCTAACTATAACAATTCTTTCCTAGTATCTTGTATGCAAAGTGATAAGTTATGTATTTATAAATCCTTGGTCCGACATCTTGAAAATCTCACTCCGCACCTTGGTACGGCTACGTGTGTTGCTATCCTAACCTTTATCCTTACCTCATACTAAGCATCATATTCGATATTTGACTAAGTTATTACCTCGTACAAATCAATACTATCCTATTAGATAGTATACACTAAATCTATGTTAATAATTCTTTTCCTATTATCTACCTCCTTGGTCCGGCAAGTAGCATAAAGGCGAGTTCTAACGTTGGCCATCCGTTAAAAGGACTTCTAAATGAAAGAATTATTAATACATGCAAGACACTATTCTAGAATTGTTATTTTAGTTAGGTTTTATCTCATTATTTGCCTATGGTTCCCACAACCCTAGTTATGGAGTTTAGTTACTCATAGCCATAAACACAATATTCAAATATATTAAATAAGAATTCATGTACTTACTTCAATGAGAAAGAATAAAGTCCGAAAATTTGCTTGATTAATCACCAAAAGTCAGTTGTAAGAATCTCAAAATCTAACACTAATACACAAAGTCTAACAATAAAATGTCTAATCTAGCAGAGTCTAACTTCAAAAATGAGGTTTTTCGAACTATTTATAAAAAATAAAAACCTAATTAAACAAGGATTCTAATTGCTGGAAATCTGCCAAAACGCGGTTGGGTCGACGGATCTCACGACGGATCGTCGTGGTCACGACGGACCGTCATGGACTCCGTCGTCCCATACTTGAGCAATTTCTTCTGCTGCTCTCTTCATTCCCCACGATGGCAAGTATGACGGACCGTCATAGGAATAATGGTCCGTCGAGGGTCTTCGTTTCAAAACACTTCAACTCTTGGAATCTGGGTACTGGGATCACTTCTCTGAACTTCATGACGAACCTGCAGGACGGACCGTCATAGCCACGACGGACCGTCACAACCTACGTAATCCCACACTTGGTTAGACTTCCCCATCTTCCTTCAGCAGCTTCTCTACGCTGCCACCTACGGACCGTCACAAGCACTACGGACCGTCATAAGCTCCATAGGTGGTCTCTTCTACATTTCTTCGCTCAAAATCTCCGCATTCAGCTTTGGACAGATTTCCTGCAAAACAAAGAGAAACTTATATAAAAACTAGCACAAAAAGACTTTCACACACACTAAACTTAAGGAAAAAGTATTAATTATACCGTGAAACCACGGTATATCAACACCCTCAACTTAAATTCGTTGTTTGTCCTCAAGCGACGCACTATGACTCACTACAAAATCTTTGTACAATAGTATCCATGTTTTATCCTTTGCAATCATTTGGCTATCAATCCCGATTAATCTCATCAAATGTATGCATGCTATCACTATTAGGCTTGAATTTTGTGGGATTAGAACATGACACAGACTCACCATGCACTAACACCTATCCTCTTCAATTTCTCACCGAGGTGCTAACAATTCCGGTATTGCTACTAGTGTCCTCACTTCAAAACAAAATCCTCATTTTTCACACAATGATTTCAGTTGGAGTATAAGGATTACTTTTCAACACTCGCTCTCAGAACAAAGTCACACTCATTCATACCTATTGCCATAAGCATACCCTTATTTTCACTACCTTAAGTTCGCTATACAACCCTTAGGATCACGATAGGACTTTCTTAGCTTGTAACATAGTCTCTGAGTCAGGTAGGGTATATTTAGGTATACTTTAGTGACTTTTTGCCCTCCTTGATATATCGGCTAAACCTTCCACTTTCTATCACTTTATCTCGCCCAGTTTCTCCTATTCTTTCACCGTGCTATTTCCCCTTCTTTCTTCATTTGTGTAAGTGGTGACTCTTTTTTTCTTTTTTTCTTTTTTGTTTTTTTTTTTGTAATTCTTTTATATTTCTATTTTTTTTTACTTTTCTTTTCAATGAGTTCTTTAGTCACTTTACTTTTGTTCTTTCTCTCTCTTTGTTCTTTCAACCCCACTTTCCAAAGCATTCCTCAAAACAGCCACCCTCAACTCATGGCTTTGCCATGAGTCAAGGTACACCATACCCAAATTTGGGTCAGGGCCATAACGAAGGTTGTTTATGCATTAGCCACCCTCAACTTATGCTTTTGGCATAAGCTGAGCTGCACATGTCCAAGGAGGGACCAGGGCCAACATATTGTTCCCAGAAAAGATCAGTTGGGTTGAAAAAGAAAGGTCTAATTTTAGGCTCAGATTATTTGGATCGAAGAAGGATAACTTTCATTTGGTTTCTTTTATTTAGTCTATAAATGGGCTATCTTGAATAAGGGCCTATGATCCTTTCCTAATTGTCTGTTACAACTTACTTTTAGAAGGCCTAACCAGGCAAGTTCTACCTAAGTACCAATAGTGGACTATTCAAATTTCCTCACACTCACTTGACATCTCATCACTATCCCAGATTATTAGACACCTAGTTAGAATTGAAGACTTAGGGTAATGCAATGGTGTAATTCTATTTAATGCTTAGAGCCACACAATTATCAGTTACTATGCCTAGTCATGCAACATTTTCTAGTTTTATCAGGATATCATTTTAGCCATCATTCTTCAGATTTAAACTATGTACAAAAGATATAAACATGCCGGTTCAACAGAAAAAGTAATCAGTCTTTTGGGGAAAAAGAACACAGGCAAGAAAACCCCAGAATAGGACAGTGAGTTGGGATACTCAGACTTCACCCTAAAACTCACTTTCCATTTACCCCACCCCCAACAAAAAAGCATGCAATTGTCCCCAATGCATAAAAAAATCTAAATATTACAGTGGTAGGTGAAGCAAACCTGTGGCGCAAAGCGCCGTCGATCAGCAAGCTGGTGGGTCCGGTTCCCCGTAACCCACGTCCTCTGCAATCTGAACACCGTCAGTGGTGTCCTCAGCAACAACTGCACCATCAGTAGTGCCTCCTGCTATCTCTACAGAGCGGGAGCTAGACGCCCCAGCCGCTAACTGTGATGCTCTGATCTGGTGTGCCTCCTCCTCAACAAGTGAGGCTCTCCTCGCAGCCTCCATCTCTCGGCGCTCCTTCTTCTTTGCCCGCGCCTTATCCTCTGCTCGACCCCTACGCCTCTTGGCACTCTTTCGAGGGGGACGTGGAGGAATTTCTGAAGTAGCAAACAGGGCCGCCAATACAGTGTCCTCAGCAGGCTCGATAGACTCCGGCACCCTTGCTTCTAGGATCGTGTCAATGTCTGCACGTGGACTGTCGACTGCAGCCTGAAGAGTCGACACATCCACCGTAAGGGCTGGTCGGGCTAACACTCTCAACTCAAAGGCATCCACGCGCTGGTTAACCTCAGCAATCTTCCGCTATGTAAACTGCTGCATTTTCCTCTCTAGATGCTCTTCAGACTCAGTGATCGACTTCTGCATCCACGGCTGTATATGATGCAGAAAAGTGGACATTTGTGCCTCTAGTTTTTGAACCCTGGCAAGCGGGACCAATGCCAGTAGAGGGGCTTTGCGAGAGGAGCTCGGGGCTGGGCTACTATCCGGGATAGACTCGACCGGGGTAGTGTCAGTGGACGCCTGTGTAGCTGTGCGGGCCTGGGCTACCGTATCTGCAAGATCATTAGTAAGTGGGGGGAGTTCTGGACGGGGCCCTCTGCGAGGATCCAACTCATTGGCCTCGTCTCTGATGAGGCCGACATCTACAGTGTCCTGCGGGGTCTTAAGCTGATCTACGTGCCATATGGGCACACCTGCGGACCTGCAAAGGGCAAAGATCATACACGGGAAGGGGTAGGTAGTAGTGACCTTGAATGCCCTCTCGTGCATGACTTCCTGGAGAAGCCATGCAAAGTCCACCTTAAATCCGGCTATCATCGCCGCCTTCAACACTGCTCAATCCCAAGTAACGATGTTATCAACAACTGTGGGGGAAAGGCAGTGACGGGCGAGCAGCCACAAGAACTTTGCTATGAACGTGAGGTTTGCCTTCTTGATGGCCCCCTTCGGCTTAGTGACCCAATCGGCACCCTCTCCATCTACTGACAGGTGCAGGGCCATCCACCTCTTGGTGGTCTCTCTCAATGCTGGCTCGTGCAAGAACTGTCCATTCTTTACTATCTGCCAGTGGTAGTGAAACTCGGCAGTGATGGGGGTCCGAGTAGCATCTGCACTCTCACCGTATAGAAACCGACGGATGGTTGGCAGGGAAATATCAACCTGCACGCCCCAGACTTGAACCTGCTCCAGTGGGGCATGATTAGCGGGAGCAGCCCGCCTATCGATCTGTGATCGGAGAGTCACTACGTAGGATGCGTAGAACTCTAGGACCATTTCCTCGTTGTATCGTCCCAACGGACGTGCTGTCCACTCTAAATGATGCCTGGTGAAGAGGTTGTGGATCTGCGGCATTGTTGGGAGACTCCCTGTAAGTACCCGACGCTCCAAGGTGAGTGTTCGAGTGATTACTCCTTTTTCAGTCAGGAACTTGGCGTCGGAGTAAACTTGAAACTGGCCTTCGACACACCACCGGTTTGGCTGGTTAGAGGTTGGGGTGGGAACCTGAGCTGGTGTGTGAACTGTCAGCCTCATCAGACGAGGCCGACGCTGCAGAAGTGGCGGGTGCGGGAACCTCAGCAGAGCCAGAAGCTTCCTCGGACCATGATACTCCTAAAGAGTCAGACGCTCCTTCCTCATTTGTGGCTGACCCAGAGGGTGTGCCGGTCAGTGTGCGCTCCTCATCAGACTGGGAGGCAGTGACTACGCCGGATGCCACCGTCTTGGGTGTGGCTCTGGGAGCACGTGCAGCACGGGAAGGTGTGGAAGTGCCTGGGGGCACATACTCAGGGTCCCGCTCATCATCAGAGCCGATGATCATACGTGCAGACGGGGCGCGCCAGACTTTGATCGCCCTCGTGCGTAGGTTCGGTCTTGCTTGGGTGCCGTAGTAGATAGTACCTGCAAATGATCAATATTAGTACGAGTAGTGGCAAACAAGACAAGCGAAACCATACGAAATAAAACAGTGAAAATAGTATGTAAATGCTGTAGAAACAGTGACACACGACGGCTCTTCATGACTACGACGGACCGTCGTGAGGTCCGTCATATTTTACTTGGACTATGTATATATAGAGAACCCTGAAGGAGAGTCTCTGACTAGCACGACGGTATGTCCAGGACAGATCGTCACAGTTACGACGGTCCGTTGTAGATATCCGTCGTAAGACACTTGGGAAAAAATATGGAGACCCATAGGAGAGGGGTCTCTGACCGTTATGACGGTCATGCAGGACGGACCGTCGTGGGTACGAAGGTCCGTCACATGTGTCCGTGAAGGACACTTGGGAAAAAATATGGAGACCCTTAGGAGAGGGGTCTCTGACCATTATGACGGTCATGCGGGACGGACCGTCATGGGTACGACGGTCCGTCACATGTGTCACTTGAAGAACACTTGGAAAAAAAATAAGAGACCCTTAGAAACAAGGTCTCTGACAACCAGAACGGTTGTGCAGGACAGACCGTTGTGAAGACGACGGTCCGTCACATATGCCCGTTGGGACAGGATGCTAGGGCTTTTGCAACGGACCCTACGACAGTCCGTCGTGGGTACGACGGTCCATCATCGGTGTCTCGTCCTGCATGACAGTCATAGAAATAAGGGTACCCTAAGCATCCCCGATGAACTCACATCAACCTTGTATGGTTTTTGGACTTATGTGTCTAACCCAACTACCTAGGAAACTTGCAATGCAAAAGCACCTTTGTCTAGGGTTGTAAACATGGAAATTTCGAACATTTGTAACCTAGGTTAGGAAGAGTCATATAAAGTAAATAAAATACAATGAGGAACTAAGCTTAATACTAACAGGTAAACACAAATGCAAGATAAATGAGTATAAATTAGAGACACATACCTTAGAAATGGAGAAACAAATGCACAAGTACTCGGTGGCAAGTTAGACACCCACAGAAGCAGTTTGCACTAGTAGATTAACACTTCAGGGCTTGGAGAATTGTGAGGGGGGGCACTGATCGGTGGGAGAGAATGGGGAAGTTGAAAAGAGAGAGTAATGGGAGAGATAAGAAAGTAATGGGGTGAAAATATGAAGGGGTGGGAGTTTAAACGGTCTGATTTTGGAAAAGGGTGAGTCGGGTCGGGTCGGGTATACATCATTAATCACGCGACGGTTCCCCAACGACAGTCTGTCACAGTTGTGATGACCCTTCGTTGGTTCCGTCGTGTGTCCCCTAGTTTCAAAATAACCGAAAAACAAACCTGGTACGACGGATGCATACGATGGTCCGTCGCTTTCGCAACGGTCCGTCGATGTGTCCGTCAGTGACTGCTGCAGAGTAATTTTCTGCAGAATATCCTAGTGATGTGCCTGCAAATTTAAAAACCCATTAGTAGAAAAATGCTATTATTACTAAAAAGATGATAAGTATTGGGTTGCCTCCCAACAAGCGCCTGATTTAAGGTCGCGGCACGACTGGGAACCCTTGATTACTCAGACTTCAACAAGATGGTATGTCTCTATCGCTTCATTCCCCGATGCTTTATGCCCAAAATAGAGTTTTATTCTATCTCTATCCCTCTTAAACTACACTCCATCCTTGGCTTTTAACTCAACTGCTCCATGAGGTAATACTTGGGTAATCAAGTAAGGGCCAGCCCATTTGGCCTTGAGCTTTCCCGGAAATCAAGGTGACCCAGAACTTTCTACAAGCACCAAGTCTCCAACCATAAACTCTTGTTTTGCTGTTTTTTGTTCATTCACCTTCTTCATCTTGTCCTTGTGGGATATGGCAGATACTAATTGGAGCTCACCACTCTGCCTCATGGTCCTACAAATGTTGAAAGTCGCTTCTTCATTATTCAACCGAAATGTCATCTGTCCCTTATCCATATCAACTAAGGCTCTACCTGTAGCAAGTAATGGCCTCCCCAGAATGATAGGCACTTCAAAATCGACCTCACAATCAAGGATAACAAAATCAGCCGGAAAGATGAATGACTCCACTTTTACTAGCACATCATGGAGTATCCCTATAGGTCGTTTCAGTGTCCGATCAGCCATCAGTAGCCACATCGCAGTGGGTTTTTGATCCCCCAAACCCAACATCTTGTAAATTGAGAGGGGCATGAGATCTATGCTTGCCCTCTGATCACATAATGCTTTCGAAAAATGTAATGACCCAACTGTACAAGGTATAGTGAATGCACCTGAATCTTCTTTCTTTTGTACTAGGGATCTTGTAGCAATAGCACTACAATGTTGTAATCTATCATCATCCTCAAAAGTTACCGATCTTTTGTTGGTGACCAGATCTTTCATAAATTTGGCATAACCGGGCATTTGTTCTAGAGCTTCTACCAAAGGGACATTGATAGAAAGCTTCTTCAACATTGTTATGAAGCGCCGGTATTTACCATCCTCGTTCTTTTTCACTAATCTCTGAGGGAAAGGTGGTGGTGGCCTAGGCATGGGGATTACCTTCATAGGTACTTCTGCATCTTTTCCATTACTTTCCTCTGCTTCACCACTACCCTTCTCAACATTATCATTATTCTTTCTCACATTTTCCTCAGCAGATGGCATAGGTGGGTCAATAATTTGCTTACCACCCCGAGTAGTGATTGCCATCCACTGTGCATCATTCTTTGGATTTTGGACAGTGTTGCTAGGAAGAGTGCCCGGTTGCCGTGTGTTCACTGTCGAAGATAATTGGGCCATTTGCAACTCGATCTGCTTAATCAAAATTGCATGTGTATCAACTTTTTGCCCAATACTAGCAAACTCACCCCTTAACTCTTTGATGTGCTCATTACTAGCATCGAATATCCTCATCATTTTGTGCAACATATCCTCAACTTGGGCCATACTATCTCCTCCATCCCTAGGAGTAACTTCACGATTTTGGGGAGGTACATAGGGCACATTCCTATCATTTCTGTTATCGTAGTTACCCCTGTTGAAGTTGTTGTCGCGATACCATCTCGGACATAATGACCCTCACGGTTGTAATTACCATAGTTCTGACCTTGGTTCCCTTGTTCTTGGCGCCAATTATCCTGATTTGCGCCTTGGGTGCTTGGTCGGAAACCCCCCATCTGCTCATATACTGCATAGGTGTCCTCCGCATAATAGAATTCATCATTAGGAGGTGGTGGTTTAGCCAAGTAGTTGACTGCATTTATCTTTTCTGCACCCCAGTGACATGTTTTAGTACCAACCCAAGCTCAGTTCCCATCTGAGCCATTTCTTCACGAATCTCATATGTGGCTGGGTTGTGAGTGGACTGCACTGCGAAGGTGTTTTTCCCTGTATCAGACTTCCTAGTACTCCAAGCTTTGTTGTTTCGGGAGATTTTCTCTAATTTCTCAGTGATCTCAGCATAAGGGCATTCTCCATAAGATCCACCTGCTATAGTGTCCAACACCGCTTTGTTGTTATCATCCTGTCCCCAATAGAAGTATTCCTTCAGTGACTCATCATCTATACGGTGGTTTGGAACACTTCTCTAGAATGAGGTGAATCTATCCCAAGAACTACTAACTGACTCTCCTGGTAGTGCCACAATGTTGTTCACTCTGTCTTTGTGGTTTAGTTTCTTTGAGACCGGATAGTAGCGTGCTAAGAAAAAATCCATTTATTGGTTTCAAGTGAAGATTGAGTTGTATGGGAGCTTAGTGAACCATATAGCAGCCTATCCCGTCAATGAGAGAGGAAACACTCTGAGCCTTATTACATCCAGATCCAAATCAGGCCTCCCAACACAACTTTTACACACTGCCCTTACCTTAGCTATATGGGCATGTGGATCCTCAGAAGGTAGCCCTGAAAACAAACCTCTGGCAGTGAGAATTTGCGTCAGGCTACTAGTTACTACAAAAGTGTGGCCTGTGAGTAGAGGGGACAAGACAAGTGGCCCATCGAGTCTGCTATGTTATCATGCCCTCTGTCGTATGCTTGGGGCCGTGGAGCGGGATTTTGTCACCATGAACATCCACCGGAGCTGGGATGTTCTGGTTCGGATCTTCATCATTTATTCCCAGGTTTTGATTCGTATTGCGCAGTGTACACTCTAGCTTGTGATGGTAGGGAAACAAGGGTTCTCTTCCTGTCCGTGTATTTGGCATACAAGGAGGATAGTTCTGCAAAGAAATCAAAAACAATAAAACAAAGTAAAATCAAGAAAATATCAACTAAACTATAGTAATAAGTTCAAGTTAATCTAAAAGCTAAATTCCCCGGCAGCGGTGCCAAAATTTGATACGCTCAAACTTACTTCTCATATAAGAAGTAAAGCGGTCGTGTCAAGTAAATAACCTAACTAGTGAGGTTGGGATCGTTCCCACGAGGAAAATAGTCTAGACTTAACTTCAACTTGTTATTACTATTGTTTGGTCAATAACTTCCTTGGAAAGTAAAAATATAAAAGGGGGGGGTGGTTATCTCTAATTAAGCGAATATAAATAACAAACTTGAAAGAGACACTGAATTGCTTTGAATGTTGGGTTTTAATCAATTAATCGAAGTAACTAGGGTTTACGTGTTCCCCACAGGTTCATAACATGATAATTCTAACTATAACAATTCTTTCCTAGTATCTTGCATGCAAAGTGATAAGTTATGTATTTCTAAATCCTTGGTCCGGCATCTAGAAAATCTCACGCCGCACCTTGGTCCGTCTACGTGTGTTTCTATCATAACCCTTATCCTTACTTCATATTAAGCATCGTATTCAATATTTTACTAAGTTATTACCTCGTACCAATCAATACTAGCCTATTAGATGGTATACACTAAATCTATGTTAATAATTCTTTTCCTATTATCTACCTCCTTGGTCCGGAAAGTAGCATTAAGGCGAGTTCTAACGTTGGCCATCAGTTAAAAAGACTTCTAAACGAAAGAATTATTAATACATGCAAGACACTATTCTAGAATTGTTATTTTAGTTAGGGTTTATCTCATTATTTGCCTATGGTTCCCACAACCCTAGTTATGGAGTTTAGTTACTCATAGCCATAAACACAATATTCAAATATATTAAATAAGAATTCATGTACTTACTTCAATGAGAAAGAATAAAGTCTAAAAATTTGCTTGATTAATCACCAAAAGTCACTTGTAAGAATCTCAAAATCTAACACTACTACACAAAGTCTAATAATATGATGTCTAATCTAGCAGAGTCTAACCTCAAAAATGAGGTTTTGAGAACTATTTATAAAAAATAAAAACCTAATTAAACAAGGATTATAATTGCTTGAAATCTGCCGAAACGCGACTGGGTCGACAGACCTCGCGATGGATCGTCCTGGTAACGACAGACCGTCATGGACTCCGTCGTCCCATACTTGAGCAATTTCTTCTGCTGCTCTCTTCATTCCCCTCGACGGCAAGTATGACGGACCGTCATAGGAACAACGGTCCGTCGAGGGTCTTCGTTTCAAAACACTTCAACTCTTTGAATCTGGGTACTGGGATCACTTCTCTGAACTTCATGACGAACCTGCAGGACGGACCGTCATAGCCACGACGGACCGTCACAAGTTACGTAATCCCACACTTGGTTAGACGTCCCCATCTTCCTTCAGCAGCTTCTCTACGCTGCCACCTACGGACCGTCACAAGCACGACGGACCGTCATAAGCTCCGTACGTGGTCTTTGCTGCATTTCTTCGCTCAAAATCTCCGCATTCAGCTTTGGACAGATTTCCTGCAAAACAAAGAGAAACTTATATAAAAACTTGCACAAAAAGACTTTCGGACACACTAAACTTAAGGAAAAAGTATTAATTATACCGTGAAACCACGGTATATCAGCGCTGCACCTCAAGCTGAAGGAGCCTGGGTGGCACGCTTAGGGAGTCGCGCCTCAGGCTCTTGGAGCAAGGGTGGCACGGTCAGAGCGTCCCACCTCAGACTCTAGTAGTCTGGCTAGCGCGCACAAGTAGTTGTGCCTCAAGCTCTGGGAGCCTAGTTGGCTCACTCAAGGCGTCGTGCCTTAAGCTTCAGGAGCCCTAGTTGCGCTCATGGCCTCGCTCCTCAAGCTTTGTGAGCCTAGGTATCCTCAGTGTCTTGCGCCTCAAGATCCAAAAGCTTGGGAGGCCGTCTCAGGGAGTTTACCTTAGTCTCCGAGAACCCAGGTGGTGCTCTCTAGGCGTCGCGCCATAAGTTCTAGATGCGTGGGTGGCACTCTTAAGGCATCATCCCTCCAGCTCGAAGATCCTGGTTGTCATGCTCAGGGCATAAAACCTAAAGATCCATGAACCTGGGTGGTACTCATGGTGTTGTTCCTCATGGTCAAGGACCCTATGTGAAACGCTAGGGGCGTCGGGCCTCAAGTTTCAAGGTGTTGGGTAGCACTCAAGGCACAGTGCCTCAAGCTCGAGGAGCCTTTGTGGTGCATTCAGGGATTCATGCCTCATGCTCAGAGAGCTTGGGTGTCTTTGTATGGGTGTCATGCCTCAAGCTAATGGGGGTCATTAAGCGGTCAAGGTGCTTTACCTCAAGCTCCAAGAGCCAGGGTGCCGCTCTCAGACTATACGAACCGGGGTGTCACTCTAAGTGTGTCATTCCTCAAGCTTTATAAGCCTGGTTGGAGCGTTCAGGGTGTCGCGTCTGGGAGCCTGGTTGGCGTATTAAAGACGTCGAAACTCAAGATCAAAGAGCCTGGGTGGCGCGCTTAGAGCGTCGTGCCTCAAGATTTGGGAGCCTTGTTTGCATGCTCAGGGTGTCGAGCATCATGATTCAGGAACCTGGTTGGCGCGCTCAAGGCGTCTTGCCTTAAGATCATAGAGCTCAGATGGAGATCTCTAGGGGTCACACCTCAAGTTCCAGGGGGCTAGAGGGGCGGTCAGTGCATCGTCCCTCAAGCTCAGGGCGTCCTACCTAATATTTTTGGGGGCTCGGGGATCTCATGTCTTGGCACATCAAGCTCTACGAGCCTAGGTGTCATGCTCAGGGAATCATCCCTCAAGCTCCGAAAGACTACGCGGCGCACTCAATTCGTTGCACCTCAATCTCCTGTAACATGCGGGGCGTGCTCAGGGCTTCGTGCCTCAAGCTTCATGAGCGTGGTCAGTGCACTCAAGGTGTCGTTCTTCATGCTCCATTAGACTAGTTGGCGCCATAAATGCTTTGCGCCTCAATCCTCGAGAGCCAGGTTAGCTCAACTAGGGCATCGCTCGTCAAGCTCTAGTAGACAGGTTGTGTTAGGCTCAAGGAGTCAGCCTTCAAGGTCCAAGAGGCATAGTGGCGCGCTTAGGGCATCACGCTTCATGTTTAAGGGGGCTGGGGGCGCTCAAAGCACAAGATTAGGGAATCGTGGCACAATATCCAGGAGCCTAGGCAGGGCGTTTAGGGCGTTATACATCATGCTCTGAGAGCCTGGTGGTCTCAGGGTATAATGCCTCAAGCTCCAGTAGTTTGGGTGGCACATTTAGGGCATTGTCCCATATGCTCCAAGAGACTGTTTGTCATGCTCAAGGTTTTGCGCCTAAAGCTTTGGGAGCATGTGTGGCGCTCAAGGACCCTAGGTTGCATGCTCAGTACATCGCGCCTCAGGCTCCGCAACCCGATTTTGTAGCATGGGTGTCTCCCTTAGTGCGTCGCTCTACAAGTTCCATGAGCCTAGTTGGCGTGCTCAGCGTGTCATGCTTCAAGCTATGAGAGACTGGGTGGCGCGCTGAGGGCCTCATCCCTCAAGATTCAAGCATCGTTAGCGTTCTCAGGGCATCACTCCTCAAGCTTTGTTAGCCTGGTTGGCGCACTCAAGGCGTCGTGCCTCAATCTCAATGATACTAGGTGGCAATCTCAGGGCATCGCACCTGAAGCTCTAGATGTCTAGGTGGCGTGCTTAGGGTGTCGTACCTCAAACTTCGGGAGCCTAGTTAGCATACTTAGGACATCGCTCCTCAAGCTCCGACCACCTGGTTGGCTCGCTCTAGGCGTCACAACTCAAGCATTGTGAACAAAGGTGGCGTGCTCAAGGCGTTGCGCCTCAAAGACAAGGTAATGGGGTGGTGCTCTCAGGGTGTTGCGCCTTAAGCTTTGGTATCCTGGGTGGAGCTCAAGGCGCTGCACCTCAAGCTCAAGAAGCCTAGGAGGAACACTCAAGGTGTTGGGCGTCAAGTTCCAGGGGGCTGGGTTGCGGTTAAATCGCTGCACCTCCAAATCTAGGACCAACGTGGCGCGCTCAAAGAGTAATGCCTCAAGCACTGGGAGCTGGGGTGGCAGTCTAAGGGCATCGCCCCACAGGCTCTGGGAGCCTTTTTGGCGCTTTCAAGGTGTTGAGCTTCGAGCTTCAGGAGCTTGGGTGGAGCTACACCTCAAGATCTAGGGGGATAAGAGACGCTTAAGGTGATGTACCTCTAGATCAATGAACCTGGCTGGAGCGCATAGGGAATCGTCACTCAAGCTCCAGGATCCTTGTTGGCACACCAAGCCTTTGATGGTCAAGCTCCAATATCCTGGGCGGACCTCAATGCACTATGTCTCAAGCTCTAGGAGCCTCGGTGTCACGCTTAAGTCGTCGAGTCTCAAGCTCAGATAACCTTGTTGGAGCACTTAGGGAATAACTCCTCAAGCTCTCCTAAATTAGTTGACATGTCTAAGGTGTCACGCTTCAAGATGTTGGAGCCTAGGTGGCGCACACATGGCTTTATGGCTCAAGCACCAGGAGCCAGGGTGGCGCTCTTAGAGTGTCGCTTCTCAGGCTCGAGGAGCTTGGGTTAAGCTTTTAGGGCATCGCGTCTCAAGTTCCGGTAACGCGGGTGGTGCACTCAGGGCATCATCCCTCAAGCTTCGTGATCCTGGTTAGCGCGCTCAGGGCGTCGAGCCTCAAGATTTGGGAGCCTGGGTGGCTCTCAAGGCGCTGCGCCTTAACCTCAAAGAGCTTGGGTGGCACGCTCAGAGCGTCGCACCTCAACTTCTCGGGGGACTGGGTTGCATTCAAAGCGCTATGCCTCAATGTGTAGGAGCCTAGGTTGCTCTATAAATATGTCGCTCCTCAAGATCTAAGAGCCCAAGTGGCGCGATTAGGGAGTCGCATCTCGAGTTTTGAGAGTGTGGATGACACACTCAAGGGATCGATCCTTAAGCTCTAGGAGACTAGTTGGTGTTCAAGGCGTCATGCCACAAGCTCTGGTAGCCTCATTGACACACTTAATGTGTCACACCTCAAGCTCTTAATACTTGGGTGGCGCTCAAGGCACTATTCCTCAAGCTCCGGGGTGCTGGGGGTGCTCAATGTACTATGCCTCAAGCTCAAGGGGCCTGTGTGTCATGCTTTGGGCATATTTTCAAGATCGGAGAGCCTAGTTTGCGCGCTCAAGGTGTCGTACCTCAAGCTCTAGGATCCTTGGCGGCGCTCAAAGCGTTGCACCTCAAGCTGAAGGAGCCTTGGAGGCACGCCCAAGGTGTCGCGCCATAGGCTCCAGGACCCAGGGTGGCACACTCAGGGCGTCCAACCTTAGGATCCAATAGCCTGGTTGGCGCGCTCAAAGAGTCACGCTTCAAGATCTAGAAGCCTAGTAAGCGTGCTCAAGGCGTCGTGCCTCAAGCTTTGGTAGCCCGGTTAGTGCTCATGGCGTCGCGCCTCATGCTTTGTGAAGCTTGATGGCACTCAGTTTGTTACGCATCAAGCTCCAAAAGCCAGGGTGGCTCTCTCAGGGAGTCGATCCTCAGTCTCTGGGAACCCGAGTGGCGCTCTCTGGGCATCGCGCCTCAAGTTCATGAAGTGTGGGTGGAACGCACAAGGCATCGTCCCTCAAGCTCCTAATGACTAGCTTGCGCGCTAAGGGCATTACAACTAAATCTCCATGAACCTGGGTGATGCTCAAGACGTTGCGCCACATGATGAAGGAACCTATATGGCACGCTCAGGGTATCGCGCCTCAAGTTCCATGGGGCTGGGTATCGCTCAAGTCACTATGCCTCCTACACGAGAAGCCTTGGTGGTGCATTCAGGGAGTCATACGTCATGCTCTTGAAGGTTGGGTGGCATTCACAGGGCCTCGTTCCTCAATCTCGAGTAGCGAGGGTAGCACTCAAAGGAGGGTTCTCGTGAAGCTCCAGGATCCTGGGTGACGATGAGCCTCAGCTACGGAGCGCAAGTGGCGCACTAAGGGCATCGTCCCTCAAGCTTTGAGATTTGTAATTACACTTAGGGCGTCGCTCTTCAAGATCCATAAGCCTGGTTGACGCGCTCATGGAGTCACTACTCAAGATAAAGGAGACTAGAAGGTACGCTCAAGGCTTCGCGCCTCAGGATTTGGGTGACTAGGAGGCAGACTAAGGGCGTCATGACTTAAGCACAGGGAGCCAGGTTGGGATAGTCGTGCCTCAAGATCTGGGAGCCTTGATAGCACTCTCACAGCGTCGCGACTCATCACTCCCGAAACTCGAGGCGCATGAGCCTAGTTTGCGCGCTCAGGGCATTGAGCCTCAAGATTCAGGAGACTTGGTGGCTCTCAAGGCGCTGAACCTGAAGCACAAAGAGCCTGGACGGCAAACTCAAGGTGTCGCGCCTCAAGTTCCACCGGGGTTGGGTGGCACACAAAGCAACTGCAACTTAAACTCCAGGAGCCTGGGTGGCACTCTCAAAACATCATGCTTCAAGCTCAGGGAGTATGAGTGGCGCGCTTAGGGAATCGTACCTCAAGTCTCAGGAGAGTGGGTGCCGTGCTCAAGGCATCGTTCCTCATTCTCTGGGAGGCTAGTTGGAATTTAGGGCGTTATGCCACAAGATCTTCGATCCTTGTAGGATCGATCAAGGCGTCACACGTCATGCTCTTAATACTTGGGTGGCGCCCAAGGTGCTACACCTCAAGATCTTGTAGACTTGGTGGAGAACTTAGGGCGTCATGCAACACATGGCGTGAAATCTTTGCCCTTTGATTGCACACATGATTGAACGTTGTCAAGCGTGGCATGACATCATTGCCCTTTGATTGCACACATTATTTAACAAAGTCGGGTGTGACATACAAACTCTAAGACTACACACATAACACATAGCAATAATATATCATTATTAACTAAAAAGTATCAATAGTCTAACACATACTTTCACATATAGGTTTATATGATCACACATCCTTAAATCAACTACACATATATCCATATAAGTTCAAATAGTTTCCAATAAGGCCATGCTCATTATATTGCATAAAATAACACTAACAAGGCCATGATAATTGCAAGTAAAACACATAAACAGCCACCATAAGTGAACCATGATAATCACAATGGAATCGAAGTATAATAAAAATCAAATTAACGAAAATGGGAAAGCATACCTTGATCCCCTCATCCAAACTTCAATTCAATGCCAAATAAACTAATTAAACATCACAAGGCCCTTACCCATGGCAATGAACAATAATTAAAAGCAATAACCATAAAACCCAATGAATCTAAATCTATTCAATATAGGTTTACCAATATAAGATTAACTAGATATCTATTGAATACAACTCTTATATTATTAGAAAGCCCATAAGAAACTACATAACAATTCAACAATATAAGCCTAATATCAAGTAACTCCATAAGTAGTCAAAACTACGGTTCATCAATTTACATGGGTTCATAGGTAATTTAGATTGAAATCATCAATACTATATCAATTAGGTCATAATTAAATGCTAAGAAATCATTTATACAAGAACCCATGGTAGAATCTTTAAATTGGACAATTCACTTTAGAAAACTTTGAAAACATCTTGAGTGTTGGGCTCCTTGATAAAACGAGTTTCAAGGATCGAAATTCATACCTCAGGGATGATAATTCTTCACTTAGATGAATAATTTAGACTCTAAAACCCCTGACAAAGCTTCCTCTTCAAGTTAAACTTCAATGGAGGTTTTGGGATATTTTCTTAGAGTTTTGGGTTTATGATTTTGAAGAATAAAGTCTTTAAGTGGTTTACCCTTCATATACATAATTAAAATACCCAAATGTCCCTTAATAAACCTTTCAACACATAATTTAGAAGTGCAGTGATGCCCTGCGTGCGCCAACCAGACTCTAGGAGCTCGATGCACGACACCCTAAGTGCGCCTATAAGGCTAATGTAGCTTGATTCACGATGTTGTTTGCTTGAGGCGCAACACCCTGAGCACACCCCAACCGTCAAAACTATAAAAGCGAAGCCCTATGCGGGCAACACAAGTTACTGGAGCTTGAGGGACGACGTTGTGATAGCACAGCTAAGGCTCCTAGAGCTTGATGCATGACTCTTTGAGCGCGCCACCTAGGCTGCTAAAGCATGAGGCGCAACAACTTGAGTGCCCCCGAGCTCTTTGGAACTTGAGGCGCGACATTCTAAGCGCGCCATCCCCAGATCTTGTGTCGCAATTCCTTGAGCTTGCAAACTAGGTTGTCGGAACTTGTGGAGCGACGCCCTGAACGCGCCAACCAGGCTCTCGTATCTTGAGGCACGATGCACAAAGTGCGCCACCTAGTCTACTGGAGCCTGAGGCATGAAAGGATAAACGCGCCATCAACGGTCCCAGAGCATTAAGGCGCACAACCTTTAGCACCACACCGTCTACCAAAGCTTTAGTCGTGATGCCTGAGCGGTCAAAATAGTCTCCTGGAACTTATGGGACGATGCCCTGAAAGCGCCAACAAGGCTACTATAGCTTGAGGCATGACTCCCTTAGAGCGCTACCTAGTTCCCGAGCCTGTGGCACAATGACCTAAACGCCCAACTCAGGGTCCTGAATCTTGTGCCTGATGCCCTGAGCTTGAGGCTCAGCTCTTTAAGCACCCCTAGCCCCTTGAAACATGTGGTTGGACGCCCTAAGCGCGCCACTAGTGATACTGGAACTTGATGCACAACGCCTTGCGCCTACCAACAAGGATGCCCAAGCTTGAGGAGCAACGTACTTAGTACGCCTACTTGGATCTCTAGGATTGAGGTGCAATGCCTTTAGAGCGCCAACCAGTCTCGTGGATATTGAAGCACAATGACTTTAGTGAGTTGACCAGGCTCCCAGAGCTTGAGGCACGAAGACCTGAGCGCACCACACAGTCTACTGGAAGTTGAGGTGCGACGACCTGAGCTCGCTTTCTAGGCTTTCAAATTTTGAGGAACGAAGACCTTATCTTTCCATCTAGGTTCCCAGAGCTTGAGGTGTGAAGCCTTGAGCTCCCCAGCCACCCGGAACATGAGAGCAACACCCTGATCTTGAGGCACGATGCTTTGACTGCCCCTGCAGCCCCCCGTAGAACTTGAATTGTGACCCTTAGAGATTACCACCCAGATCCAAGACATTGAGGCGAGACGCCTTCAGTGTGCCATCTAGGCTCCTGAATCATGAGGCACGACGCCCTGAGCGCCCCAACCAGGATCCTTGATCTTGAGGCACGACGCCCTAAGTGTGACACCCAGACTCCTAGATCTTGAGGCGCAACGTCTTTAGTGCGCTAACCAGGCTCAAAGACCTTGAGGCGCGACACCCTGAGTGCGCCAACAAGGCTCATGGAGCTTGAGGAGGGACACCGTGAGAGAACCATCCCGGTTCCTATATCTTGAGGTGCGAAATCCTTAGCGCGTCACCTTTGATATGGATCTTGAGGTGCAGCGCATTCAGCGCTTCCCTGCCCCAGAGCATGAGCCGTGACACTTTGAGCATGCCACCCGTGCTCAGAAAAAACGTGAAGCGCGATGTTTTGAGAGAGTCAACAAGGATGTAGGAACTTGAGGAGAAATTCCTTCAGTGCGCCACCCACACTCCCAAAATTCAAGGCGTGATTCCCTAATTGCGCTACTCAGGATCCCCCGACTTCTGGAGACTGAGGCTCAATGACCTGAACATGCCATGCTTTTCCCCTGGATCTTGAGGCTTGACGCGTTAGCGCCACCATCGATGCTAAAGCTTGAGGATCAACAAGTTGAGCGCCGCTGATCTCCCTGAAACTTGAGGCAGAACACTCCAAGCGCGCCACCCAGTCTCCCTGAGATTGTGTCGCTGTGCTTTAAGGCTGCCAACCAGGCTGTCGGAACTTATGGAGCGACGGCCTAAGCGCGGAAATAAGGATCTCAAATCTTGAGGCACGATTCCCTAAGTGGGCCTCCTAGACTACTGGATCCTGAGGCACGTCGCCCAAAATGTTCCACCAAGGGTCGGAGCCTGAGGCGCGATGTACTAAGCATGCCTCCCAGGCTCCTTGAGATTGAGGCGCAACACCTTCAGCACCACACAGTTTCCCAAAGCTTGAGGTGTGAAGCCTTCAGCATGTTAAATCGGCTCTTGGATCTTATGTGATGGTTTACTAAAAGCGCCACCATGGCTACTGAAGATTGAGGCACGACACCCTGAGAGCGTCACCCACGATCTCGGAGACTGTGGCATGACGCCTTAAACTCCCTACTCACGCTCTTGAATCTTGTGGCCCGATGCCCTGAGCTTGAGGTGCAGCTTCTTAAGCGCACCCTAGACCCTTGAACCATGAGGCGCGACACCCTAAGCGCGGCACTAGGGATCCTAGAGCTTGATGGGAAACGATTTGCACCTACAAACAAGGCTGCTGAAGCTTGAGGATCAACGTCTTGAGTGAGACAACCTGGATCTCGAAGATTGAGACACAATGCCTTTAGTGCGCTGACGAGGTTCCCAGAGCTTGAATCACAAAGATCTAAGCACACCACACAGGTTGCTGGAGTTTGAGGTGCAACAACCTGATCGCGTTGCCTAGGATCCTAGATCTTGACGCACGACAACCTTAGCATGCAACCTAGGATTCCAGAGCTTGAGTTGCTAAGCCTTGAGTACCCCCAGTCCTCTGGAACATGAGGCCCTATGCTCTGCTCTTGAGGAACTATGCTCTGATTGTCCCTCAACACCCTGGAACTTGAGGTGTGACAGCAAGAGATTTTCACCCAAGCTCCATGATTTTGAGGCGTGACGCATTGAGTGCACCAACCAGGCTCTTGAGTGATGAGGCACGACGCCCTGAGCACCCCAAATAGGATCCTACATCTCGAGACACGATGACCTAAGTGCGCCATCCTGTATCATAGATATTGAGTCGCTGCGTCTTTATTGCGCCAACCAGTCTCCAAGACCTGGAGGTGCGACACCTTGAGTGAAATAACCAGGCTCATGGAGCTTGAGGAGCGACACCGTGAAAACACCACCGTGGTTCCTATAGCTTGAGGCACAGCATCTTGAGCGCGCTACCATTGATCCTGGAGCTTGAGGCGCAACGCCTTGAGTGCTACCCACCCCCTAGAGCATGAGCCGCAACAGTTTGAGCGTGCCACCCGGGATCACAATACTTGAAGCATGACACTTTGAACTAGCCAACCATGATGTCGGATCTTGAGGATCTACTCCCTGAGTGTGCAACCCACACTGCTGAAACTCGAGGCGCGATTCCCTAATCACACCACTCGGGCTCCCGAAGCTTGAGGCACAACGCCTTGAGAGCGCAACCCAAGCTACTAGTGCTTGACGTGTAGCTCTTTGAGAACCCCCCAGCCCCATGAACATGAGGCGCGACACCTCAAGCGATCCAACGAGGCTGCCAAATCTTGAGGACCGATGCCCTAAGCGCACCACCCACGCTCCCTAAACTTGAGGAGTGAAGCCTTGCGAGCGCCACCCTGGCTCCTGGAGCTTGAGCTTTGATGCCCAGAGCGTGCCACCCGGTCCAATAAGAGTTTGAGGCGAAACACCATGTGTGTCGCCTAGGATCATGGAGCTTAAGGCATGACCCCCTAAACGCGCCACCATGGTTCCTAGATCTTGTTGCACAATTCCTTTAGTGCACCCTAACCCCAAAGAACTTGAGGCACGACGCTATAAGCATGCCACACGAATTTTGGATCTTCTATCGCGACAACTTGAGCTTTCAATCCAGTTTGTCGGAGCTTGAAGAGGACTGCCCTAAGCACGCTAACCAGGATTTAGGATCTTGAGTAACGATACCCTAAGTGCGCCATCCAGGCTACTAGAGCTTGATGCACAACGCGCTATGCTTGAGGCGGATTGCTCTAAGACCACCCCAGCCCTTGGAACTTGAGGAGTGATGCCCTATGAGTGAAACCCAAGCTAGTGGAGCTTGAGGCACAACTACATAAGCACACCACTCATGCTCTTAGAGATTGAGGAGTAGCGCCTTGAGCCCCACACAGCCCCTACAATTTGAGGCGCAACGCCTGAGCGAGCCACCCACGCACCTTGAGGTTGAGGCGCAACGCCTTGAGCGCCACCTAGGCTCTCAAAGCTTGAGGCGCGACACCCTTAGCGCCTATACCAATCTCCTGGAGCTTTATATACGATGGCTTGAGCGCAAAACCCACGCTCAAGGAACTTGAGGCGCACCGCCTTGAGAGCGTCACCCGGTCTCCTTGAGACTGAGGTGCGACGCCCTGAGCGCGCCAAGCGGCTCCACCATAGCTTGAGGATTGATGCCTTAGTTCCACCCGGATCCCCTAGATCTTGAGTATTGAGGCCTTAGAATCCCCAGCCCCCCTGGAGCCTGAGGTGTGACGCCATGAGCGTGTCACTCAAGAACAAAGAACTTGAGGCGCGACGCCTTGAGAAAGCAAAACACGCTGCAGTAACTAGAGGTAGGACACCCTATGTGCGCCTATCAGGATAAAAGAGATTGAGTAACGGTTCCCTATGCTTGAGGTGCAGAGCCCTGATAGCACCCCAACCCTTAAAACCTGAGGAGAGATGCCTTGTGCGGGCCACCAAGTCTACTGGAGGTTGAGTCACAAGTACCTATAGTGCAACCTAGTCTCCCAGAGCTTGAGGCATGACTCCCTGAGCGCTCCATCCAGTCTCCTAGATCTTGAGACGTGGCACCTTGAGCGCCACCCAACTCTCAGGAATTTGAGGCGCGACGCTCAAAGCACGCCACCAGATCTCCTAGAGCTTGTGTCACGAATCTTTGAGCTTGCAAACAAATTTCATTTAAAAAATTTGGGATCAAACATGTATCAACTCTAACAGTACAAACTTAACACTTAGCCATAATATACTATTATTAACTAAAGTGAATCAATAGACTAACAAATACTTTCATATATAGGTACATATGATCATACATCCTCAAATCAAATACACAAATATCCATATAAGTTCAAGTAGTTGCCAATAAGTCCATGCTCATCATATTGCATAGAATAATACCGACAAGGCCACGTAAATTGCAAGTAAAACACATAACACCGCCACCATAAATGGACTATGCCAATCACAATAGAATCGAAGTATAATTACTATAATATTAAAGAAAATCGGAAAGCATACCTTCATCCCCTCATCCAAACTTCAATTCAATGCCAAATAAACTGATTAAACCTCACAAGGCCCTAACCCATGGCCATGAACAATAAGTCAAAGCAATAACCATAAACAATTCTTATATCATTTGAAAACCCATAAGAAACTACATAAAAATTCAACTATATTAGCTTAATATCAAGTAACTTAATAAGTAGTCAAAACTAGGGTTCATCAATTTACATGGGTTGATAGGTAATTTAGATTGAAATCATCAAAACAATATCAATTAGATCATAATTAAATGTTTAAAAATCATTTATGCAAGAACCCATGGTGAAATGATTAAATTGCACATATTTACTTTAGAAAACTTTGAAAAACATCTTGAGAGTGGGGGTCCTTGATGAAACAAGTTTCAAGGATCAAAATCCATACCTCTAGGATGATAATTCTTAACATTGATGAACAATTTCTACTCAAAAACCCCGACCAAGCTTCCTCTTCATGTTGGACTTCAATGGAGGTTTTGGGATATTTTCTAACAGTTTCGGATTTATGATTTTGAAGAATAAAGTCTTTAAGGTGTTTAACCTTTATATACTTAAATAAAACACCCAAAAGACCCTTAATTAACCGTCCAACACTTAATTTAGAAGTGGAGTGAATTTACAATTCACCCCTTGACTTGGCAGCGGAAATGCGCACGAGAACAGCTCATGGGATGTCTTGACCTTGACAGGGAATCACAATCTCGACGGGCCGTTACAGGCTTCCGTCGGTGGAAACAGTGTATTGACAAGGTTCCTCTCTTCACCCATTGTTAAGTCCCTAACGAGGGAAGCTTTGTTGGGGCGTCACAGCCACGACTGGCCGTTGACTGCTCCATCGCCAGGATGACCTGGGACAGACTGCACACTAAATTTGGGTCCATCCTCAAGGACCCTATCCGTACAAGGTCACTTCAAGGAATATCTTTGGAACGCCTTGGACGTTCTTGGTCGTTTGACCTCCAAACTTCACAAAACTCAAAACACTACCTTTAAATGATATATTCACTCAATTAAGAACCTTAAAAAATTATGGAATACACAACACATAGAACCACATAAAGAAATTTAGGTGACTTAGTCGTCCCTTGATGTTTGACTTCCATCATCGTTAATACATTAGCTACTGTATCTATACCATATATTAGACCTATTAAGGACGTTAGAACATCAATACAAACATATTAGTCTCTAATTAACCTAGGTCATCTTTAGGGTCTTACCCTACCCACGCTCTTGCAACTTGAGGCACGACGCCTTGAGAGAGACACTCCGGCTCCTTGAGCTTTAAGCAGGACGCCTTGAGCATGCCACCCCCCACGGAGTTTGAGACGCAGTGCCTTGAGCGCCGCCCAGGCTCATGGAGCTTGAGGCATGATTCCCTAAGCGCTCCACCATGGTTTATAGAGATTGAAGCACAGCACCTTGAAGTCACCCCGCCCCTCAAGAACTTGAAGCACGACGCTCTAAGAGTGCCACCCGATCTCCTAGAGCTTGTGTTGCGATTCCTTAAGATTTCAAACTAGGCTTCCAAAGCTCGTGGAGGGACGCTCTGAGCACGCCAACCACACTATAGGAGAATGAGGAACGATGCCCTAAGTGCGCCACCCAGGCTAATGGAGCTTGAGTCACGACGCCCGATGCTTGAGGACCAACTCCATGAAAACAACCTAGCACTCGAAACTTGAGAGGAGATGCCCTATGAGCGCCACCCAGGCAACATGAGCTTAAGGCATGAATCCCTAACTGTATAACTCATGCTCCTAGAACTTGAACTGCATCACGTTGAGTTTCACACACACCCCTAGAACTTGAGGCTCAACACCCTAAGAAATCCACCAAGGATCCTTGAGTATGAGGCACTGTGCCTTGAGAACCACCTAAGCTCCCTAAGATAGAGGTGCTACATCCTAAGTACGCCAACTAGGCTCACAGAGCTTTAGGGACGATGGATGGAGCGCACAACCCACACCCCAGAAACTTGAGGCGTGACATCCTGAGAGCGCTTCCCCGGCTCCTAGAGCCTGATGCGCAACACCATGAGCGCTCCACCCGACCTCCCCAGAGCTTAAGGCTTAACGTCTGGAGCGCGCCATCAAGGCTCCCAGATCTTGTGGTGTGTTTCCTTGAACACTCTACATAGACTATTGGATCTTGAAGAGCGATGCCTTTAGCACCCCCAGCTCCCCAGAGCCTGAGGCGCGACACCATGAGCATTCCACCCAAGAACCTTGAACTTTGGGCGAGACCCTTTGAGAAAGCCAACAACTTTGCATGATCTTAGGGAGCGATGCCCTAAGTGAGCCAACCAGACTCCATGATCTAGAGGCACGAAGCCATAAGTGCTCCCATCAGGCTATAGGAGCTTGAGTCAGGACGACCTATGCTTGAGTTACAGTGCCCTGAGCTTATCCCGACAGTAGGAACTTGAAGAGTGACACCATGATAGCACAAACCAGGCTCCCAAAGCTTGAGGCATGACTCCCTGAGCATGCCACCTAGGATCTTAGATCTTGAGGCATAGCACATTGAGCTTTCCTCAGCCCCCTAAGACTTGAGAACCGACACTCTAAGCGCGCCACCTAGTCTCCCAGAGCTTCTGTCACAACGCCTTTATCTTGCAAACCAAGCTTTCAAAACTGTGGAGTGACGCCCTGAGCGCACCAACCAGGATCTCGGAGCTTGAGGCACGATGACCTAAGTGCGCCAGCCATACTACTGGAGCTGGCGGCACGACGCCCTAAATGCACCACTTAGGGTCCCAGAGCCTGAGGAGTTATATCCTGAGCATACCACCCAGGCTCCTTGAGCCTGAGGCACGGCGCCTTGAGCGCCACACAGGCTCTAAAATATTGAAGGGTGATGCCTTGAGCGTGCCAAAAAGTATCTCGGAGCTTATGGGACGATTTTGTGAAAGCGCTACCTAGGCTACTGGAGCTTGAGGAACGAAGCCTTGAGGGAGACACCCAGACTCCCCGAGCCTAAGGCACAATTCATTTAACACCTAACCCAGGTTCATTGATCTTGTGGCTTGACATCCCAAGATTGAGGTGCAGCGCCTTGAGCACTCCCAGTCCCAAAAACATGAGGTGGTGCGCTCAGGGCATCATCCCTAAAGCTCGGTGATCCTGGTTAGCGATCTCAGGGCGTCGCGCCTCAAGATTTGGAATCTTTGGTGGCTCTCAAGGCGCGGCGCCTCAAGCTCAAAGAGCTTGGGTAGCACGCTTAAAACGTCGCACCTCAACTTCTAGGGGGGCTGGGCTGCGTTCAATGCGCTATGCCTCAATCTCTAGGAGCCTAGGTTGCTCAAAAAAGTTGTCGCTCCTCAGGATCTGAGAACCCAAGTGGCACTATTAAGGAGTCGCTTCTCAAGTTTCGAGAGTGTCAATGGCGCACTCAAGGGATCGATCCTTAAGCTCAAGGAGACTAGTTGGTGTTCAAAGCGTCATGCCACAAGCTCTGGTAGCCTTATTGACATGCTCAATGTGTTACACCTCAAGCTCTTAATACTTGGGTGGTGCTCAAGGCAGTATGCCTCAAGCTCCGGGGTGCTGGGGGCGCTCAATGTAGTATACCTCAAGCTCAAGGGGCTTGTGTTTCATGCTTTGGGAATCATTTTAAAGATCGGAGAGGCTAGTTTGCGCGTTCAAGGTGTCGTACCTCAAGCTCTAGGATCCTGGGCGGCGCTCAAAGCGGTGCACCTCAAGCTGAAGGAGCCTTGGAGGCACGCTCAAGGTGTCGCGCCTCAAGCTCCAGGATCCAAGGTGGCACACTCAGGGCGTCCAACCTTAGGATCCAATTACCTAGCTGGCGCGCTGAAGGAGTGACACTTCAAGCTCTAGAAGCCTAGTTGGCATGCTCAAGGCGTCGTGCCTCAAGCTTCGGTAGCCTGGTTAGTGCTCATGGTGTCGCGGCTCAAGCTTTGGGAATCTGGATGGCACTCAGTTTGTTGCACATCAAGATCCAAAAGCCAGGGTGGCTCTCTCAGGGAGTCGATCCTTAGTCACTGCGTACCCGAGTGGCGCTCTCTGTGCGTCGCGCCTTAATTTAAAGAAGTGTGGGTGGCGAGCACAAGGCATCGTCCCTCAAGCTCCTAAAGAATAGCTTGCGCGCTCAGGGCATTACACCTAAAACTCCATAAACCTGGGTGATGCTCAAGACGTTGCGCCTCATGCTGAAGGAAGCTATATGGCATGCTCAGGGCATCGGGCCTCAAGTTCCAAGGGGATGGGTAGCGCTCAAGGCATTGCGCCTCCTACTCGAGAAGCCATGGTGGTGCATTCAAGGAGTCATACCTCATGCTCTTGGAGGTTGGGTGGCGCTCACAGGGCATCGTTCCTCAAGCTCGAGTAGCCAGGGTAGCACACACATGAGGGTTCTCGTGAAGCTCCGGGATCCCGGGTGGCAATGAGCCTCAGCTCCGAATCGTAAGTGGCTCACTTAGGGCATCGTCCCTCAAGCTTTGAGATTTGTAATTACACTTAGGGCGTCGCTCTTCAAGATCCGTAAGCCTGGTTGACGTGCTCATGGAGTCACTACTCAAGATAAAGGAGCCTTAAATCTACGCTCAAGGCGTCGCGCCTCAGGATTTGGGTGACTAGGAGGCACGCTAAGGGCGTCGTGAGCTAAGCATAGGGATCCAGGCTGGGATAGTCGTGCCTCAACATCAGTGAGCCGGGATAAATCTCTCACACTGTCGCGCCTCAAGCTGTTGAAGCCCTAGTTGCGCGCTTAGGTTATCACACTTGAATTTCTAGGATTGTGGGTGGCACTACGCCTCAAGCTCGAGGAGCCGTGGTTGCATATTCAGAAAGTCAGGCCTCATGCTCTTGGAGTTTGGGTGGCGCTCTCAGGGCGTCATGCTCAATCTTGAGTTGCCAGGGTGGCGCACACAGAGCGTTGCTCTTGAAGCTCCAGGATCCCGGCTGGCGATGTGCCTCAAGCTCTGGAGCGTAGGTGGCGCTCTCAGGGTGTCCCTCTTCAAGATCCATGAACCTGGTTTGCGCGCTTAAGGTGTTGTGCCTCAAGGTCTGGGAGCCAGGTTTGCGTTCTAAAGACGTCGCACCTCAAGATCCATGAGCCTAGGTGGCGCGCTTATGGCGGCGTACTTCAAGATTTGGAGGCCTTGTTGGCGCGCTCAGGGCATCTCACCTCATGATTCAGGAGCCTGATTGGCGTGTGCAAGGCGTCTTACCTCAAGATCTTGGAGCTCGTTTGGCGATCTCTAGGGGTTACACCTCAAGTTCCAGGGGGCTGGAGGGGCGGTCAGAGTGTCCTACCTCAAGCTCAGGGCATCACGACTCATTTTCCGAGAGGCACGGGGCGCTTAAAGATTCACACCTCAAGCTTTGGGAGCCTACGTGGCATGCTCAAGGCATCGTGCCTCGATCTCTGAAATACTACCTCAAGCTCATGTAACATGTGTGGCACGCTCACGGCTTCGTGCCTCAAGCTTCATGAGTCTAGTCTGCGCACTCAAGGCATTGCGTTTCATGCTCCATGAGACTGATTAGCTCTGATACCATTTTGAAACATTACGATCGAAATGCGAAAGTAAAATAAATAAAGAAGAACTTACAAAATAAAAGAATCTTTATTCCATTATTGCATAAATTTTACAAAGAGAGAGCATTCAAGAAAATTTTTGTTGTGTAAATTTTCTGATGCTCCGAATAAAAATTTACATCTCCTTTTATAGCCAAAAGAGATCAGACAAAGAGATAAGGAAATCCGTAAAGCTTCACTTTTATTGGCTCTTCGATTTCCTCCGTTGCCTTTGCTTTTGATAAAGCAAACTGTTTGCTTTTGATAAGGCTGCCTTTGCTCTTGATAAAGCAAAACATCTTCTTTAATTCTGCTCCATTCCTTTTGAAATGGCAGTCGCTTTCTCCTTTTGAAAAGAATCTTTTGACTTTATCTTTTTAAGATTGTCAATAGTAGCCTGGCTCTTCTTTACTGTTGGTGATGAATTTATTTTTCATTTTGATTAATTTAACAAAGATTCCATCTCTTTGAGACTCCATTGCTTCTTTCTAAATAATTCTGATCCTTTGGATCTTAACTAGAAAGAAAAATTAGTCCGGTTTTTAAAACATCAATTAGAACATTAATCAATTGGATTTAAATATGAATTTGCTAAAGCCTTTGGATTTAGCATATCACCGTTGTCATCACTTTGAGATGATGCTTCTTCGAGAAGTTGATTAATGGCAACTTCATTTGCGTTATCATCTAGTTCTGACAGATCCTTTTCAAGTCTCTTTTTTAACACACTCTTTGAGGGTGAGATTGTTGAAATTGTCTTATTTTTTTTAAGACGTAGGTGTCTCTTTCTTGGCCGGAGACCAACCTTTGACTCGAATTTCTTTGGAAAGAAATTTAATCTTTTCAAAATCTGCAATAACAAATGTTCAACTTATATTGTAAGATAAACTTTTTTTGATAAAATTTTTTACAGAGTTTGATGTTCTCTTGGAGTGTTGATATTCCTTCGTCAATCTGAAATTGAGGATATTTCTCGGAAAAATGTCGAGGCATGACTTGTTTATTACCACCAAAGCAGCTCCACGATTTGTAGAACCACCTTGGGATAGTAGAGGATGCGACCTCTGGAGAATACTTCATAAACCAAGTATGGGTGGTTGGTCTAACATACAAGAAGCTTACCCAAGCTTTCTTGTAGTCATACAGTAATAAGTTTGTTGATTGAATCTCTTGGAGAGATTAATAGGAGTCTCTAGATGGTCTACCAGCCAGTTATAAGGAGATAAGATCCTTTTGATAGTGAACTTTGAATAGGCAATACTATCTAGGTCAGATTTGTCTGCCAATTCATGTTCAATCTCGACTCATCCGGTATCTACAAGGATGATCTAGAAATACCTTCTGGTTTTTAAGGAATTATCTGTTTCAACATAATTCCGGTTTGTATAAACTGGTTTAATGAGATGTTTAATCTCGTAACCTTCATATTCCTCTTCTAGAGCAAGGATTGGGAAAACCTGTAGAGAAATCATTTCAAATTTCTCTTTCTCCTTGGGAGTATTCATTGTGCTACTCGGGGAAACTGCTTCAGCAAAACTTTGAGGCTGCTTCATGGTATAACAGTCGCTTGTTTGCTTTTGAGAGAATCTAAGTTCTCCGCTTGGTGAAGAGGAAGAGCTGGGTTCTGGATCCTTTGAAAAAGGCTTCTTCAAAACCAGCATCTTTGATAAACCAATATGGGGAGGTTCTAAAGGAATGATTGGCGGTAGATGCGCCAAATCTGAGTACCTATTCAGATCAGGCCTTGTAAGACTCAATTAAGGCCTCCTTGCAAATAGGCTTGCTCTTGTTAGGTCGTTTGAGCTAGACCTAGTTGGTTGTTTGTGTGCTATGGGCCAGATTGAGGCCTGCTGATATTTTCCCTGCAATAATTCCCTGGTTAGAAAATCTGGCAAAGAATTATTTTCACCTTTGTTAAATTCAATTTGAAAACCGAAACTGGCTAATAAGGCTTGCCATCTTGCAAATATTTGTTTAGAAACAATATTTTTTACATCCTTCTGCAGGATCTCTTTAGCAGATTTCTAATCTACTCTAAGCAAAAACTCTTTATTAACTAAGACATCTTGGAACTTAGTTATAAAGATAACAATAGCAAGGATCTCTTTGATGACCGTGCTATAATTCCTTTGGGCGGAATTCCAGATTCCTGAAGAATAACGGACTAACTGTTCAGGTGAACCGGGGTTTTTCATTTTCTAAACAACACCACCGTATCCGATATCAGATGCATCTGTCTCGACGATCATGAAGAATTCAGGGTTAGAAATACCCAAACAAGGAAGGTTTTTAACCATATCTTTAAGAAGGATTACTTCCTTGGTTTGTTCATCACTCCACGGTGAAGGATTTTTCTTTAACCTGTCAAAGAGAGGCTTACAGATATGCCTAACTTTTGGAATGAAGTCAGCCACGTAGTTGAGACTTCCAAGAAATCTCTGCAACTGAGTTTTATCCAAAATGACATTGGGGAATTTATCAAAAAACTCAATGGATCTGCAAATGGGTTTGTAGGTGCCTTGATAAAGATCATGCCCTAAAAAACTGAGTTTTGATTGAAATAATTTTATTTTCTTAGCACTAATGACCAAACCATTGTGCTTAATGGTTTTAAAGATAATATATAAATATTTAAAATGAGCATCAATGTCCTCGGAAAAGATTAATACATCGGCAATATAAACAATTGAAATATGACTAATATGATTGAAAATTGAATTCATAATGTTTTGAAATTCTGAAGGGGCATTTTTAAGCCCAAAAGTCATGACATTCCATTCATATTGTCCAAACGGGACATTGAAAGTTGTTTTATATTTATCCTTTTAGGCAATTTGAATTTGCCAAAAACTAGATTTTAAATCAAACTTGCTATAAATATTTGTTTTAAAAGGATTGTTTTAAAGATCCCTTTTGTTAGGAATCGGGTAACGAATCCATTTTAAAACTTAGTTTAAAGTTTTATAATTAATAACTAATCTGGGTGAACCTTGTTCTTGTTCAGCTGCATTGTTAACCTAAAATGCTGAACAACTCAAAGTGTCGCGCCTCAACTTCTAGGAGGTCTGGGTTGCATTCAATGCGCTATGCCTCAATCTCTAGGAGCCTAGGTTGCTCTATAAACATGTCGCTCCTCAAGATCTGAGAGCCGAAGTGGTTCGATTAGGGAGTCGCATCTCAAGTTTCGAGAGTGTGGATGGAGCACTTAAGGGATCGATCCTTAAGCTCTAGGAGACTAGTTGATGTTCAAGGCGTCATGACACAAGATCTGGGAGCCTTATTGACATGCTCAATGTGTCACACCTCAAGCTCTTAACACTTGGGTGGCGCTCAAGGCACAATGCCTCAAGCTCCGGGGTGCTGGGGGCGCTCAATGTACTGTGCCTCAAGCTCAAGGGACCTGTGTGTCATGCTTTGGAAATCATTTTCATGATCGGAGAGACACCCATTTGCGTGCTCAAGGTGTCTTACCTCATGCTCTAGGATCCTGGGCGGCGCTCAAACCGCTGCAACTCAAGCTGAAGGAGCCTTAGAGGCACGCTCAAGGTGTCGCGCCACAGGCTCCAGAACCCAGGGTGGAACACTCAGGGCGTCCAACCTTTGGATCCAATAACCTGGTTGGCGCGCTCAAAGAGTTACGCTTCAAGCTCTAGAAGCCTAGTTAGCGTGCTCAAGGCATCGTGCCACAAGCTTCGGTAGCCCGGTTAGTGCTCATGGTGTCGGGCCTCAAGCTTTGGGAAGCTGGATGGCACTCAGTTTGTTACGCATCAAGCTCTGAAATCCAGGGTGGCTCTCTCTGGGAGTCAATCCTCAGTCTCTGGGAACACGAGTGGCGCTCTGTGGGCGTCGCGCCTCAAGTTCAGTAAGTGTGGGTGGCGCGCACAAGGCATCGTCCTTCAAGCTCCTAAAGACTAGCTTGCGCGCTCAGGGCATTACACCTAAAACTCCATGAACCTGGGTGATGCTCAAGACGTTGCGCCTCATGCTTAAGGAACCTATATGGCACGTTAAGGGCATCGCGCCTCAAGTTCCAAGAGGCTGGGTAGCGCTCAAGGCACTACGCCTCCTACTCGAGAAGCCTTGGTGGTGCATTCAGGGAGTCGTACCTCATGCTCTTGGAGGTTGGGTGGCGCTCACAAGGCATCGTTCCTCAAGGTCTAGTAGCCAGGGTAGCACTCACAGGAGGGTTCTCGTGAAGCTCCGGGATCCTGGGTGGCGATGAGCCTCAGCTACGGAGCGTAAGTGGCTTACTCAGGGCATCGTCCCTCAAGATTTGAGATTCGCACTTACACTTAGGACGTCACTTTTCAAGATACGTAAGCCTGGTTGATGCGCTCAGGGCGTCACTAATCAAGATAAAGGAGCCTTGAAGGTATGCTCAAGGCTTCGCGCCTCACGATTTTGGTGACTAGGAGGCACACTAAGGGAGTCATGACTTAAGCAGATGGAGCCAGGTTTGGATAGTCGTGCCTCAAGGTCTTGGAGCCTGGATAGCACTCTCACAGCGTTGCGACTCATGCTCTGGGAGCCACAGTTGCGCGCTTAGGTTGTCACGCTTGAATTTCTAGGATTGTGGGTGACACTACGCCTCAAACTTGAGGAGACTTGGTTGTATATTCAAAAATTCATGCCTCATGCTCTTGGAGTTTGTGTGGCGCTCTCAGGGCGCCATGCTCAATCTCGAGTTGCCAGGGTGGCGCACACAGGGCGTTGCTCCTAAAGCTCCAGGATCCCGGGTGGCGATGTGCCTCAAGCTCTGGAGCTTAGGTGGCGCTCTCAGGGTGTCCCTCTTCAAGCTCCATGAGCCTGGTTTACACGCTTAGGGTGTTGCCCCTCAAGGTCTGGGATCTAGGTTTGTGTTCTAAAGACGTCGCGCCTCAAGATCCATGAGCCTAGGTGGCGCGCTTATGGCGTCGTGCTTCAAGATCTGGAAGCCTTCTACCCTTGCTCCTGCAGCTTGAAGCGCAGTGCCTTGAGCACTACCCGGCCCCCCAGAGCATGAGCAGCGATGCTTTAAGCATGTCATCCGGTCTCACAAAACTTGAAGCGCGACGCTTTGGGCGAGCCAACCTGGATGTTGGAGCTTGAGGATCGATTCCCTTAATATGTAACCCACACTCCCAAAACTCGAGGCGCGATTCCCTCATTGCTCCACTCGAGCTCACGAATCTTGAGGCACAATGCATTGAGAGTGCCATCTAGGCTCGTAGATCATGAGGTGCAGCGCTTTGAGCACCATCCAGCCCCCTGGAACTTGAGGTGTGCCCCCCCCACCCATTGGAGTTTGAGGCGCAGCGCCATGAGTGCCGCTTAGGCTCATGGAACTTGAGTCATTACTCCCCAAGCGCGCCACCATGGTTCCTAGAGATTGAGGGACAATGACTTGAGCGTACCCGAGCCCCAAGGAACTTGTGGAATGACACTCTAATCGTGCCACCCGTCTCCCAGTGCTTGTGTCACGACACCTTGAGCTTTTAAACCAGGTTCCCACAAATTGTGGAAGGACGACCTGAGCACGCTAACCAGGCTCCAAGAGCTTGAGGAACGATGCCCTAAGTGCACCACCCTGGCTATTGGAGCTTGAGGCACGATGCCCTACGCTTGAGGCGTAATGCCATGAGTTTCAGGGGGGCTTGATGGTGCTCAAAGTGCTACACCTCAAGATCTAGGAGCCTAGGTGGCGCTCTCAATGCATTGTGCCTCAAGCTTCGTGACCTCGAGTGGAGCGATGAAGAAAAAGCGCCTCGAGTTTCGGGAGTGTGGGTTACGTATTAAGGGAATCGATCCTCAAGCTCCAACATCTAGGTTGGCTCACCCAAACCTTTGCGCTTCAAGTTTTGTGAGACCGGATGGCATGCTTAAAGCATCGCTGCTCATGCTCTGGGGGGCCGGGTAGCGCTCAAGGCACTGCGCCTCAAGCTCCAGGAGAAAGGGTGGCTCTCTCACGGTGTCCCTCCTCAAGCTCCATCATTTTGGTTGGCGCACTCAGGGTGTAGTGCCTCAAGGTCATTGGGACTTGTTGGCGCAGTAAAGATGTCGCGCCTCAAGATCTAGGAGACTGGGTGGTGCTCTCTTGTTTTCGTGCCTCAAGCTCTTTGAGCCTGGTCAGCGCACTAAAGGCGTCGTGCTTCAATCTCCACTAGACTGGTTGGTGTGCTAAAGGTGTCGCCTCTTAATCCTCGAGAGCCAGGTTGGCGCACTTAACACGTCGCTCCTCAAGATCTGGCTTCCTGGTTGGTAGGCGCAAGGCATTACACATCAAGCTCCAGATCCCTAGTGGTGCGCTTAAGGCGTCGCGCCTCATGTTTCTAAGGCTAGGGTGTGCTTATGGATTGCGCATCAATCTCAATACATCGGGCCACAATAATTATGAGCCTTGGTGGAGCATTTAGGGCATCGTGCCACAAGCTCCGGGAGCCTGGGTGGTGCTATCAGGGTGTCGTTCTTTAAGCTCCAGTACCCTTGGTGGAGATTTCAGTTCATCGTCCAACAAGCTCCTAGAGCCAGTTTGGCACGATCAAGGCGTCGCGCTTACAACTTTGGGAGACTGTGTGGTGATCAAGATGCTGCACCTCAAGCTCAAACAACCTAGGTGGCATGCTCAATACATCTCTCCTCAAGCTTCGGGACCCTTGGTGGAGCATTGAGGGCGTCGTGCCTCAGGCTCTAGTAGTCTAGGTGGTGCCCTTAGGGCATCATCCCTCAAGATCTGAGAGCCTCGTTGGCGCGCTCATGGCGTCACTCCACAAGTTCTTGTATCCTTGTTGGCAAGCTCTAGGCATCGCGACACAAGCTATGGGAGACCGGGTGGCACACTAAGATTGTCGCACCTCAAGTTCAAAGGGGATCGCGGGCGCTCTAGTTGCTTCACCTCAATCTTTAACAGCCTGGGTGGCGCGCTCGAGGAGCCAGGGTGGCACAATCAAGGTAACGCCCCTCAGGATTCAGGAGCTGGGGTGGCGCTAGCAAGGCGTCGCACCTCATGTTCTGGGAACATGGGTGATGCGCTCAGGGCATCGTCCCTCAAGCTCCATGAGCCTCGTTTGCGCGCTCAGGGCGTTAAGCCTCAAGCTTCAGGATCCTTGTTGGCGCTCAAGGCGCTGAATCTCAAGCTCAAAGAGCCTGGGAGGCACACTCAAAGAGGTTGGGTGGCACTCAAATCACTGCACCTCAAGCTCCAGGAGCCTGGGTGGCACTATCAAAACATCTTGCTTCAAGCTCAGGGAGTCTGAGTGGCACGCTTAGGGAATCGTACCTCAAGTTTCTGGAGAGTGGGTGCCACGCTCAAGGAGCTTGTTGGACGATCAAGGCGTCATGCGACAAGATCTTGGAGCCTTGTTGGATTGATCAAGGCATCGCACGTCATGCTCTTAATACTTGGGTGGCGCCCAAGGCGCTACGCCTCAAGATCTTGTAGCCTTTGTGGAGCACATAGGGCGTCATGCAACACATGGCATGGCATCTTTGCCCTTTAATTGCACACATTATTGAACAACATCAAGCGTGGCATGACATGATTGGCCTTTAATTGTGCACATGATTTAACAACGTCGGGCATGACATGCCATCATGTCCCTTGGACATATCACATAGTCAGAAGACGTTGGGTGTGGCATTCCATCATCGCCATTGGAGAATAAACATGATCGAACGACATTGGGCGTGCCATGCCATCATCATCCTTCGAATGCATACACGGTCGGACTACATCGAGTATAGCTTGCCATAATAGCCCTTGGATAGCACACACGATCGGAAGACATCAAGCGTGGCATGCTGTCATGGCCATTGGACAGTACACACGATCAGATGACGTTGGGCGTGGCATTACATCATGTCCCTTGGATAGCACAAATGGTAGGACGACATCCGGAATGGATTGACATAATATCCCTTGGGCAACACATACGGTCGTCCGACATCTAGTGTGGCACTCCATCATCTACTCTAAAAAGTACACAGATTCAGACGATATCAGGTGTCGCATGCCACCATGTCTATTGGAATCATACAAGGTGGGACGACGTCAAGATTCAATTCACTTCATAGCCCTTGAAAATCATAACAATCGGACGACATCACACGTGGCATACCAGCGTAGCCCTTGGACAACACACACGGTCGGACGACGTCAGGCATTGTATACCATCATGGCCCTTGGAGAGCACACATGATAGGTACAACGTCTGGCGTGGCATGCCATTATCGACCTTGGATAACAAACACAGCCAGATGACGTCGGGCGTGACATGCCGTCAAGGACCTTGGAAGGCTCACATGGTCGGACGATGTGGGGCATGGTATGTCATCATAGCCCTTGGACAGCACAAATGGTCGGACGACGTTGGGCGTGGCTTGCCATCATCGTTGTGAGACTACACACTGATGGACAATGTCGGGCGTGGCATTCCATCGTTGTCCTTATGGCATGCCATCATAGCAATTGGAAAGCACATACTATCGGAAGATGTAAGGCATGGCATGCCATCATCGCCGTTGGACTTCACACACGGATGGACGATGTCAGGCGTGGCATGCTATCATCGCCTTAGGCTTGCACACAAGATCGAACGATGTCGGGCGTGGCATGCCATTATCACCTTTGGACTACACAAATGAACGAACGACGTTGGGCGTGGCATGCCATCATCGCCTTTGGATAGCACACACGGTCCGACAATGTAGTGCGTGGTTTGCCATCATGGCCCTTGGATATCGCACACGGTCAAATGACGTTGGGCGTGGCATGCCATCATCGCCATTGGAAAATACACATGATCGGACAACGTTGCGCATGACATGACATCATCACCCTAGGAAAGCACACACGGTCAGACGACGTAGAGCGTGGCTTGCCATAATAGCCCATGGACAACACTTACGGTTGGACGACATCGAGCGTGGCATGAGATCACGGCCATTGGACAGTACACATGATCAGATGATGTCGGGTGTGGGATGTCATCATGTCCCTTGGACAACACACACGGTAGGACGATGTTGGGCATTGCATGACATCATATCCCTTGGGCAACACACACGGTCGGCCGACGTCTAGCATGGAATGCCATCATCTCCCCTAATAATCACACATGGTCAGAAGATGTCAGGTTTCGCATGCCACCATGTCTCTAGGAATCATACAAGGTCGGACAACGTCGAGTGTTGCTTTCCATCATAGCCCTTGGACATCACACTCGGTGGGACGACATCGGACATGGCATGCCATCATGGCTCTAAGAAAGCACACACGGTCGAATGACGTCAACCATGGCATGCCATCATGGCCCTTGGAGAATATACATGATCGGTACAATGTCGGGCGTGGCATGCCATCATCTCCCATGGACTATACAAATGAACAAACGACCTCGAGCATGGCATGCCATCATCGCCTTTGGACAACCCAGTCGGACAGAAAACGTAGTGCGTGTTATGCCATCATGGACCTTGGACAACTCACACGGTCAGAGGACGTTGGGCGTGGCATGTCATCATCACCATTGGACGATCCCCCCCGTAGGACGATGTTAGGCGGGGCATGACATCATATCCCATGGATAGCACATACAGTTAGACGATGTCCGGCTTGGCATGTCATTATAAACCTTGGAAAAAAAACATAGTTGGATTATGTCAATCGTTACATGCAATGATAGCCCTTACACAACACGGTCAAAGGTCATTGGGCGTGGAATGTCATCATAACTCTTGGACAATAGAAATGGTTGGACGTGGCCTGCCATTATCGCCCTGGGACAGCACACTCGACCAGAAGAAGTCGGGCATGGCATGCCATTAAACACCTTAGACAAAATGCACGGTCAGACAAAGGCGAGCGTGGCATGCCACTATCGCCTTTGACATCACACACTAATGGACAATGTAGGGCAATGCAAGAAGTCATTACACTTTTAATTGTACACACGGTCGGACGACGTTGGGCATGAGATGAAATCATGTCCCTTGGATAGTTGACACGGTAAAATGACGTCCTTTGTGGCATCCGCGTAGACCTTTTAAATCACACATGATCGAACTACGTCGGGCGTGGAATGCCATCATAGCCCTTGGACAGCACAGACAGTCATACGATGTTAGGTGTGGCATGTAATTTAGCCCTTCAAAGGAAATAAGGTCGTACGACGTTAGACGTCGCATGCTATCCTAGCCCTCAGACTGCACATACGGACAGGTGATGTCAGGTATGTCATGGCATTATAGCCCATGGACAACACACACGGTCGGACAACATCAGGCGTGGCATGTCATCATAGCTCTTGGGCAACACACATGGCCGAACGACGCCAGGCATGGCATGACATCATAGCCATTGGACAACACACATTGTCGGAGGACATCGAGCGTGGCATGCCATAATCGCTCTTAGACACCACATTCGGACGCACGACGTCAGGCATGGCATGCCATCATCGCACTTGGATTGCACACACTGTCGAACAACGTTGGACGTGGTATGCCATCATAACCCTTGGACTACACACAGGAATGGACGATGTTGGGCGTGACATGCCATCATCTCCCTTAGACAACACACACAATCAAATAACATAGGACGCGGCATGCAATCATGGCTCTTGGACAACGCACATGATCATAAGACATCGTCAATGGCATGCCATCATCGCCATTGGACAACACACGCGGTCGGACAATGTCGGGCCTGGAATGCCATCATCAGCCTTGGACAACTAAGACAGTAAGATGACGTCGAGCGTGGCACGCCATCATAGCCCTATGACTGCAAAATCAGTAGAACAATGTTGGGCGTGACATACGATTATGGCCCTTGGACAACGCACTCGGTCGGACGACATCGGGCATGGCATTCCATCATGTCCCTTGGATAGCACACTTTGTACAACGACGTCGGGCGTGGCATGCCATAATACTTGGAAAACACACCCGGTCGGTCGACGTCTAGCTTGACATGCCATCATTTCTCCTATAAAGCACACACGATAAGATGATGTCACGCGTCGCATGCCACCATGCCTCTTTGACATCATACACGGTTTGACGATGTCGGGAGTGGTTTCCAATAATAGCCCTTGGACAGCACATACGGCCTGATGATGTCAGACGTTGCATGCCATCATCGATCATTCACAACACACACGTTCGAATGACGTCAGGCTTGGCATGCCCGCATAACCCTTGGACTTTTCACACAGATAGACGATGTCGGGCCTGGCATACCATCATAGCCCTTTGAAAGCACATACAGTCGGACGATGTCGAGCATGGCATGTCATTATAACCCTTGGACAACACACACAATCGGTCAATGTCAATCGTTGCATGCAATCATAGCCCTTGGATAACACAGTCGAAGGACATTGGGCGTAGCATGTCATCATAACTCTTGGACAACAGAAATGATCGAACGATGTCGGATGTGCCATGCCATTATCGCCCTTAGAAAGCACACACGGCTTAACGACGTCGGGCGTGGCATTCCATCAATAACCTTGGACAGCATGCGCGGTCAGACTAAGTCGAGCGCGGCATGCCATCATCATTTTTGACTTCACACATGAATGGACGATGTCGGGCATGGCAAGACATCATCGCTCTTCGATACTACACACGGTCGGACGACGGCGGGAGTGACATGACATCATTTCCCTTGGACACCACACACGGTTGGACGACGTCGTGCGCGCATGTGGCGTAGCCCTTTGACATCACACATAATCGAACGACATCGGGCGTGGAATGCCATCATAGTACTTGGACAGCACACACAGTCGTACGACGTCAGGCATGGCATGTGATCATCGCCCTTGGGCAGCAAACAAGGTCGAACAACGTCATCCGTGGCATGCCATCCTAGCCTTTACACTACACACACGGACAGACTATGTATGGCGTGGCATGCAATTATAACCCTTGTACAGCATACCTAGTCCAACGACATCAGGCGTGACATGTCATCAAATCTATAAGGAAGCACACATGGCCGAATAACGTCAAGCATGGCATGCCATCATAGCTAATGGACATCACACACAAACAGACAATATTAGGCATGGCATGCCATCATCGGCATTGGATTGCACACACGATCAAACAACGTCAGACATGGCATGTCATCATCGCCATTGGACTACACACACAAATGGATGATGTTGGGCATCGCAAGACATCATCTCACTTAGATAGTACACACAATAAAATGAAGTAGGACGTGGAATGCAACCATGGATCTTGGACAACGCACATAGTCATAAGACGACCGGCGTGGTATGCCATTATCGCTATTGGACATCACACGTGGTCGGATGAAGTCGAGCATCATCATGCTTGGACAACACAGATGGTCGGATGACATCGAGCATGGAATGCCATTATTGCCATATGATAGCACACTCGATCGGACGATGTCGGGCGTGGCATGCCATCATTGCCCTTGTACAACACACTCGATGGGAAGACGTCGGGCGTGGCATACCATCATGGCCCTTGAATATCACATAATGTTGGATGACGTCGGGTATGGCATGCATAATATTTAGACAACACACACGGTTGGTCAACGTCTAGCTTGGCATGTAATCTTCACTCCTGAAAAGCACATGGTCAGATGACGTCAGGCTTCACATGCCACTATGTCTCTTTGACATCACGCACGGTTGACGACGTAGGGAGTCACTTGCCATCGTAGCCCTTGGACATCACACTGAATCAGAAGACATCGGGTGTGGCTTGCCATCATGTCCTATGGATAACACTCACAGTTCGACGACGTCCGGGATGGCATGCCATCATGGCCCTTGGACATCACACACGATAGAACCACGTCGGGCATGGCATGCCATCATCGCACTTGGAGAGCACACACAGTCTTAAAACGTCGGGCATGGCATGCCATCGTAGCCTTTGGACGGCACACACGGACTGAGAAAGTAGAGAGTGGCATGCCATTATCTCCCTTGGAGACTGCACACACGGTCCGATGACGTCGAGCGTGGCATGTGTTCATGGACCTGGGACATCACACTACAATGGGACGATGTCAGGCGCGGCAAGCCTGTGTAACCCTTAGACAACACAAATTGTCAGATGACGTCGGGTGTAGCATGCAATAATATTTAGATAACACACACGGTCGGTCAATGTCTAGCTTGGCATGCCATTATCGCTCTTGAAAAGCACACACGTTCAAATGACGTCACGCATCATATGTCACTTTGACATGACAAGCAGTTGGACGACGTCGGGAGTCTCTTGCCATCATTGCCCTTGGACATCACCTTCGATCTGAAGACATCAGGTGTGGCTTGCCATCATAGACCTTGGACAACACTCAAAGTAGGATGACGTTAGGCGTGGCATGCCATCATGGCCTTGGACAGCACACACGATCGGACGACGTTGAGCGCGCTGCGGTGTAGCCCTTGGACATCACACATGATCGAACTATATCGGTCATGGAATACCATCATAGCTCTTGGACATCACACACAGTCGTACGACGTCAGGCGTGACATGTCATCATAGCCCTTGGGTAGCACACAAGGTCAAACGATTTCAACCGTGGCATGCCATCCTAGCCTTTAGACTGCATACACAGACAAAGTATGTCAGGAGAGGGATGAATTATAGCCATTGGACATTACACACTATCGGACGACATCGGCCGTGGCATGCCATTATAGATCTTGGACTGCACACACTAACGGACGATGTTAGGCATGGCATGTCGTCATCGTCCTTGGATTGCACAAACAATCGAACAACACCGGACGTGGCATGCCATCATCGCCCTTGGACTACACACAAAAATGGATGATGGTTGGTGTGGCATGCCATCATGTCCCTTTGATAGTACAAACAATAAAATGAAGTAGGACGTGGCATTCAATCATGGCTCTTTGACAACGCACATGGTCATAAGACGTCGGGCATGGCATGCCATTATCTCTAATGGATATCACAAGTGGTCGGATGACGTTGGGCGTGGCATGCCATTATCGCTCTTGAAAAACACACACATTCAAATAACGTCAGGCATCACATGCCACTATGTCACTTTGACATGACAAACAGTTGGACGATGTCGGGAGTCGCTTGCCATCATACCCTTGGACATCACACTCGATCAAAAGACATCAGGT